>LPNX011036592.1:57687-62687 GCA_001517045.1 Pseudotsuga menziesii
TAAGAATATTGACTACATCCACATCACTAACCTTCAACAGACTGAGAATTCAAGTCTAATACTGAAGCAGCTAATCCAAAGAAGCAATAAATAAGAGAGATCAGTAATATGAGGGGATCATCCACCTCAATCATCCAAAGGATGTCAATAGCAAAAACACATAAAAGACTCAAGTGCTAAGGGCTAGAAAAGCTGGAAAGTGCCCTGATCAGTACATTCACCATTAGTGAATTCAGTAAACTGAAAATGGCCTGAGGCCAATGTTAGTGCTTCTTTGGATAAGCTATTAGCCTTAGTATTGTGTTCTCTGAATATGTGAACTTCTTTTAGCTGGATGAAGTAAGGTTCCATATCACGGATATGTTGACACCAGCCATCAAGTGCAAGTAAAGTTAGTGCTGATATTTTATTCAACTAATTAATGATGGCTGTGGAGTCACCATGAATGTGCAGAGTGGGAAGGACCATGGATTTATCACAATAAAGGAGAGTCCATAAAACAAGTAGTTCAAATCTGGTGTTTGTACTCATACCAACACTCAATTTGAAGCAAAAATAGTGGTCCTGGGTGATCAAAAGATGAACACCTATACCTCCAATTTGATTGGCTGAAGCCCCATCAAAGAAGATGTAGGTACAATTATCGAAATAGTTTATTTAGTCAAACTTATTACCTTTCTTTTTTGCGTTGACTTAGCCACTTTCAATTCACTAACTCTAAAATAGCTAATAAGTGTTGGCTAATAATGGTGACGATTCCTGGTATTATGTTTCATTAGGTTGCAACATGTAAAACTTGTGAAACAAAATACCAAGAATCGTCACCATTATCAAAATAGTTTATTAGGTACAATTATCAAAATAGCGGAAGATGTAGGTACAATTATCAAAATAGTTTATTTAGTCAAACTTATTACCTTTCTTTTTTGCGTTGACTTAGACACTTTCAATTCACTAACTCTAAAATAGCTAATAAGTGTTGGCTAATAATGGCGATGACTCATGTTATTATGTTTCAGGGGGTTGCAACATCGCAAACTTGTGAGGCATAATACCATGAGTCGTCACCGTTGCTTGGCTGAACACTTGTTATCTTTTGTGAGATATAGTTCATGTGGACAGAGTTCTTGAACTCTGTCTTCATGGATAGTTTTGTTTGACGATGATATTAACAGGTATGTAGAAAAAAATTAATATTTTATAATGATCTTCAATGATCTAGGGGTTAGGTTCTAGTTTCTTGCTTATAACAAAACATGGTTCGGAAATCCTGCTCGGGGTAGCGACCGTTTTTCATCCTTCTCCAACGGACTGAGCATACATGTGAGCAAAAAAACTCTAACTATTGTGGCTATGGTGGAACTTGAATCCTTATCTAAACCTCCCTTACATAATAGGATTTGAACCCGAAATCTGATGTCATCCAACAATTCGCACGGATGTGTCGGACAACAATCACTGAAAAGAATGCCGATAAAAAAAGATTTATATTGCCGTCGAATATCCGACACAAAGGCGTTGGAATAGATACAGGTATGTTCATCATCAGCAGACAGATGACAATTGATCAGCTTCACAGGAATACTGGACAAACCTTCAAAGGTAAAACCTATAATCTAGGAATCTTGACTACATCCACATCACTAACCTTCAACAGACAAAGAATTCAAGTCTAATACTGAAGTAGCTAATCCAAAGAAGCAATAAACAAGAGAGATCAGTAATATGAGGGGTTCATCCACCTCAATCATCCAAAGGATGTTAATAGCAACAACACATAAAAGACTCAAGTGCTAAGGGATAGAAAAGCTGGAAAGTGCCCTGATCAGTACATTCACCATCAGTGAATTCAGTAAACTGAAAATGGCCTGAGGCCAAGGTTAATGCTTCTTTGAATAAGCTATCAGCCTTAGTATTGTGTTCTCTGAATATGTGAACTACTTTTAGATGGATGAAGTAAGGTTAACATGATAGAGCTGAAGTTGTTTCCTGATAGTGATCAAGTAACTAGCAAGTATTGGATGCATACACTAGCAATTGCAATGCTCAGACTAGCCAGACTTCAGAATCCATATCAGCCAATATGGGTCAAATGTGGGTTAGTTGAAATTGTCAAATTGGGTCTGTCATTAGTTGATCAATGTAAATGAATGCACAACAAAGAAAACCCATGTTTGAAAGCTGATAAGGTCGGATTGAAGTTGGTGAAGAAGCAGGTAGTATAGATAGAGACCCTTTGGGTTGTTAGTTATGAAAGAACCCATTCTCCTATTATATTACCTCATCCAAATAATCTGAATTAGATGGTCCATATTGTTGAGATTCTGATGAGGAATATTTTGTAGGCAAACCCTTGTTTGATGATGAGATGGAAAATGCATGCATTTATCCATTTCATGAAGAGTTGGATGTTATATTTGAAATCAATAATCATAGTTTTGGGGGCCTCATATATGATTCATCTAGTGAAGCATCTAATGAGGAACCTATAGAGCCACCAAGCATCCACTCTACAGGTTCTCAAGGAACTAACATCATTATATCTATATTCATTCGATTTCGTACAAAGTGTTGTAGCTTGTTTAGTGCTCCTCTGTGTTTGTCATTTACATTCAACTTAATAGTGAAATGAATAAGTCAAGGCAAATCTTTGTAGTACATCTCCTTGGTCTATTATTGTCCAAGTATTAGCATATTCAATGGCTTTCCCTCATGTTGGTAATCCATGTGTTTCCCCTGTCCAGTTTGGAATACACAACAAACATCACAAAGACGTTATGAGACTTTGATGCTGATCTATGGCTTGGAGCAAGATGTGAGCATATTGATCGAGCCATGTTCTAAGACAACACTCATTAACTAACTCTTCTAAGGCCAGAAGTCCAGGCTCTGGTTCTGCATGTTAAGGAATGGAATGACCAATTGGGGTGCTTATGGTAAACCCCAACCCTGGTTATTGGGAAATGGGTTTATGATTTTGAGGTGCCATAGAAGCTTGCCAAAGTGAGCAGTTGATGGTATCAAATTATATAGCATAGGGTCCCCTCCCCCTTAAGGCAAGTCAATATTGGACCACCGATTTTTGAGATCGAGAGAAAGGAGCAAACATCACAGTGCGCACAAAACACCCTTGTCACAAGATGCCCAAAAACCCTTGTCACAACATGCCCAAAAAAAGGAGGTCATGATGCTTACCCGTTGAGCCATGAGCTCCAAATCCAAAATGGGAACTCCAAAATGTGAACCGTGTGCTCCAAATTTGTACCGTCAGCTCCAATTCTCAACCCTGAGCTCCAATTATCAACCGTGAGCTCCAATTCTCAACCCTGAGCTCCAATTATCAACCGTGAGCTCCAATTCTGAACCCTGTGCTCCACCGGACCTACTCCCAAATTCACAAAAACCTCCAAATTGAACTGAACTGTCCAAAACGAGTCGCAACAATGTCCAAATACACTTGTCATTTTTTATTATATATTATTATATATTATATATATTTTATTTTTATTATATATTGTTTTATATTATATGTATTTTATTTTTATTATATGTTATTTTATATTATATAAATTGCCATAATAGTATTGTTTCATTAGGCATAGTATTTTTAACTTAGCTATACGTATTTTTTAATATATGTATTTTTAACTTAGGAATAGTATTTTTTTATTATAATATGATGTTGATGATGGCGATCTCACCTAATCCCTACAACGAAACCCCTGAAGATGAAGATGATGATGGGGACCTCAGGTAATCCCTACAAGCTCACCTAATCATTGGTCATCATCATCGTCATCATGACCCTCATCATTATCATTGTCATCACCACCATCATCGTCATCCTCATGATGATGATGGTGATGGTGATGATGAATGTGATGATGACGATGGCAATGCTGATGATCACCATCATCTTCATCAACGTCATCATCATCATAAGTAAAACTTAGTTTACTTCAAATATTAATTTTCCAAAAAAAATGCATAATACTAGCAAACCTAATTTCAATCAAAAAGTGAGGAGAAGGAAATTGTTTGATATATCCAATAAAATGAAAGGAATTTTTTGTATCCTTGAAATACTTCTTATATCTAATAGATTCCTCGACTTCTAGAACTATGGGTCCCAAAGATATGTTCAATAGAGAGATGCAAACCTAAGAGGAAGAAAAACATCCTAACTTGAATAAAGAACCTTCACATTAATGAGGGAAGAACCATCTACATAACGACACATTCCTATCTTGGATAAATGAAAATATAGCTTTGAAGGATGATTGAAAAGTTGAGCATGTGAGCATGGTGATGATGATGATGATGATGATGATGATGATGATGATGATGATGATGATGATGTTCATGTCGATGATGACAATGATGATGGTGTTGTTGATGATGATGATGATGTTGATGATGTTGTTGATGATGATGATGATGTTGATGACGACGATGACATAGATGATGATGATGATGATTATGATTGTGATGATGATGATGATGATGATGTTCATGATGATGATGATGATTATCATCATCATGAGGATGATGATGAAAATGATGACGATGATTATGATGGTTATGATGACGACGATGACGACGATGATGATGATGATGATGAAGATTATGATGTTGATGTCGACTATGACAATGATGATGATGATGATTATCATCATCATGAGGATGACGATGATAATGATGACGATGATGATGAAGTTGATGATGATGATGTTGATGATGATGGTGATGATTATGATGTTGATGAAGACGATGACAATGATGATGTTGACGATGACAATGATGATGATGATGATTATGATGCTGATGAAGACGATGATTATGATTATGACGATGATCATGATTATGATGATGATGATGGTCTTGATGATGATGATGATGATTATCATCATCATGAGGATGACGATGATGATGAAGATGTTGATTGTGACGACAATGATGATGATGACGATGATGATGAAGATTATGATGACGATGACCAT
>LPNX011036592.1:65187-112014 GCA_001517045.1 Pseudotsuga menziesii
GAAGATGATGATCATGGTGATGATGATGTTCATGATGAGTATCATCATCACGAGGAATACGACGATGATGAAGATGATGTGCATGTTGATGATGATCATGAAGACAACGATGAAGATGATGACGATGATGATGATGAAGACCATGATGATGATGATGATGATGACGACGAAGACAATGATGATGAAGATGTTGATGATGATGATGATGATTATGATGTTGATGTCCATGATGAAAATGATGATGATGATGATGATGATGATGACGACGACGATGACGATGATGATGATGATGATGAAGATTATGATGTCGATGTCGATGATGACAATGATTATGATGATGATTATCATCATCATGAGGATGACGATGATAATGATGACGATGAAGATGAAGATGATGATGATGATGTTGATGATGATGGTGATGATTATGATGTTGATGAAGATGATGACAATGATGATGTCGACGATGACAATGATGATGATGATGATGTTGATGATGATTATGATGCTGATGAAGACGATGATTAAGATTAGACGATGATGATGATGATGTGTGATGATGACGACGACAACGATGAAGATGATGATGTGTGATGATGACGACGACGATGATGAATACCACGATGATGTTGATGATGATGTCGATGATGAAAATGATGATGATGATGATGATGACAATGATGATGATGATGATGATGACGATGATGAAGATGATGGTGATGGTGATGATGTTAGTAACTCTTTTTTTTAAATAAGATAAAATAATAGTTCTAATTAAATATTTACCTTTCAATATATTTCATTGTCTTCTTCATCCATGTCAGCATATTCTTCATCCATGTCAGCATCTTCTTTATCCATGTCATCATCTGTATCATCAGATACATAGTCAACATTGTAAGGATTGGCCATATCATCATCGTCATCATCATCAGTTACGTTCATCATGTCATCGTCAGAATAATCTTCATCGGCATTGTCTACTACATCATCTTCTGTTGGATCATCATCGTCAGCTAACTCAAGTTGATCATGCTCTTCGTCATCATATTCTTCTTCCAGAGAGCCCTCTTCATTACCATCATCTAAGTTATACTTTACCGTCTTTCCCCTTGGATCGTGTCTCACAACAAATGACCAGCCCGCTTTACCTTTAACCTCTGAGTAAAATACTTGTTCACATTGGCTTGGAAGAACATAGGGATTTGTTCCTGGCTCAAACAACCTTGTGTTTACCATGGTAAATCCATTATCATTTTCAATAATAGTTCTATCGAGATCACGTTGATTCAATCGTAACCTGTACCATTTGACAACAAATATAACTACCTTAAAGGATTTAAAGTCACACTGTATAATATCTTCCAAATACCCATAGTATCGATTTTCTGAGACTTTTGGATGTCTGTTAGTTCTAGATGAAACATTGGTAACCTCAAAGAAAACCAAAACCCCAGAATCTGATATTTTCTTTGTTTCATCCAGTTTCTTTATCCGATATCTACCTCCATTGCAGACCATAGCCTTATGGTGTTTTACCTATAATAAGCAATACACAAAAGATTACATAGCCATTCAGTCCTTATGCAACAATACATGGAAAATAAGAACATGTACGTCAATAAGTAATTTGCAAAATAAAAGATTTAGAGGGATATTTGATTAATTATATGCTTGCCATTTTATCTTTTACACCATATGCCAAATCAATTTCCCTTTCTGTTAGATTGTTATCTCCATTGCGTTGTGCTGCTTTTACCAATGAAGCCACACCTTCCCATGATATTCCATGACCTGATTGTGCGCATCGTTCAATCGATACCTTCATCCAGTCAAGATTTTTTGCGATGTATAAATGAATTACATCTCATTTTCGACCAATTGTTTAATGACAATAACCATTAAAATGAAAGAAAGGTGTAAATCTCCTGAACAAAGACGTATTTGCTCTTAATTGAAGCAATCATGACTAGAAAATACAATTAGAATATGAAGGATATTATAAACATTCACTAGCTAATAATTACCTTTCATCTTCCTCAATCTACCTTTCCCCTTCAGTTGCTCCCCTTTAAATATGTTATTGGAGTCCGGATCACAAATACGATGTAAATTGAGATTTGACGCTAAAATAGGAAGATATTCACTAACATACAACATGTTTTGGTATACCGTATATCCTTCCATCATAGAACCCTCTGCATGTGCTCGTTGTCTCACCAAACTCTTCATAAATTTCAAGTGCCTTTCAACCATCCACATGGACCTTGAGTGCACAGGTCCACATAACTCAATATCCTCAACTTGGTGTATGAGGTAGTGTTCCTATGCATTGAAAAATGCCGATGGTAGATGCTTCTGCATTTCACACATGAGATGAGGAATTTCTCTCCTCCAATACTTTATATCTTCTTTATGGATTTATTTAGTTGTCAACCATCTACAAGTGATGCAAACCAATAATGATATTTAACAAAAATAAACATTAAATTACAATATATGTTGAAATAGTGCAAGTAATCGCTAGCTACCTCATGTATTTACAAAGATTATATATAAATTGTTTGACATTGTTGTAGAAGTTGTCCATGAGAGAGAGAGGTAGAACATACTGTATCAATATACAAACAAACCACGCCATTTATTAAACAAAGAGTATACAAACAAGAAAAAAATATATGGACGTAACAATAATAATTACCTTGATGAAGACATGCCAATCATGTGTTTTGACCCCCGCAAAATCACCCTTTTTAGTTATGATATTCTTCAAGTTTACACAAAAACCGGTGGGAAATTTAATTTTCCGCATTACTTCTTTGACAACATTGCTTTGTTTCTCTGTAACCATCCATGTAATTGAGTTTATATTAACTTGTTCTCCGTTGGCATGAAGTTGGATGACATCTTTCATTGCTTGGTTTCTTTCTTGAATGTATTTGCACACTTTCACAACTTTATCTTTCTCCCTCCTTAGCTCTAGTAGTCGTCATAAGGTTTCAGTCACATTCTTTCCAATATGAATTGTATCAAACAAATGAGCAATTTGTAGGTGCTCATAGTAGGGAAACTTGCTGAATTGAATAGGATAACTTTTCATTCCTCGTGGAAGACCATTAATACCTTCATGATCACGATGAACATCATGAATATTATTTTATAATTAATAAATTACATCATAAATCAAATATGGCCACTACAACAAACAACTCACAATAAAAATTAAAATACATAAAAATTCATATACGATGATCCATACGTACCATGATGATGATTTCTATTGTATTGCATCTTCCAAAGGTGAGGTGTCATTCTTCGTGGTTTTAATGCAGTCTCCTACTTCCCATTGAAAATATTTCTTTCAGTTGTTCTATACCTGTGATTCTTAGAGAGGAAATGCCTATACTCATCAAACACCTCCTTTCTTAAGCTTTTTGAACGATGATATTTTATCTTAGGACCACAAAGTGGACATGCAAATTTATCCTTTGTCTGAAGACCTACAATATTTAGATATGGAATATCTATGTAAAATATATTCATATATAAAATATTCTAACTACTCCATATCATTAAATGCAATTAAATTGGAACTTAAAATTACAAACCACAAAATGAAGTTAACCCAGGGGCATCGTGTATTGTACATACAACCATTGCATGGAATTGAAATTGCCTTTGACGTATTGGTCTAGATACATCATACATAGTTATGCCATTCCATAACTT
This sequence comes from Pseudotsuga menziesii, assembly GCA_001517045.1. NCBI lineage: Eukaryota > Viridiplantae > Streptophyta > Pinopsida > Pinales > Pinaceae > Pseudotsuga > Pseudotsuga menziesii. Next base: position 68,917 of record LPNX011036592.1, read on the forward strand.
CAATAGCTCATCTATAAGAGGTTCGAAATATACATTCATATCTTTGACTTGGAACTTACCTGATTCACAATTTGAAGTACATATAAAATATATCATTATGAGAACCATTAAGATATATAAACCATGCAGAAGAGTAAAATAATAGATATATATATGAAATTAAGATACATATTATGACAAACGAGATGCCACAACTACATTATAAATAAAACAATTTTCGTCAATAAAACCTGGAATAATCATCGCCAACATTATGTGCTCCCTCTTTATTGACAACCACGGAGGAATGTTATTGTTGATAACAAAAATAGGCCACACCGTGTAAATGGATTTCATATGTGCAAATGGATTAACACCATCTTCTGCCAAAGAATCCTAAGATTACGTGGTTCTTCTTTAAAGTGAGGCCACTTCTCCTCAATATCTCTAAAAGCAGTACCATCTGTGGGAATTTAGATAACATCATCTTGACTTCTATTCCTGGCATGGTAATCCATAAAGTGCGCTTTGTTTTTGCACATGAACAGTCATTGCAAATGTGGAATGATGGGAATATAACGAAGAACCTTCTGAGGCACCTTTTTTGTTACTTTATCTGTACGCTATCTACTTACATGACATTCCGGACATTCTGTTGCAAATTCATGCTGATTATAATAGATAACATGGTCATCGAGGCATGCATGAATTGCTTCATAATGCATTCCAATATCTTTCATGATGGAATATACATCTCGATATGTGCGAGGTAAAATATTTGATGGTGGTAACAAAAATTCAGCTATCAGGCTACAAAAAAAAATGTTAATGTAATAAATAGATAATATTAACGAAACACGCTTCATCCATATGATGATCAATAATGAGTTAACAATAAAATTATTAGAGGAATACAAATAAACTTTATCATGATCCTATATATGTGATGGATTATTTTAGATACCTTAGCATCTGTGTGATTGCAATGTTTGAAAGACCATTCATAACCTTCAAGTTCATTATCAACAATATAGTAGAGAGAAGATTTGTTTTGGAGCCTTCATAAAGGGGTTCATATGCCTTACCGAGAAGAGGTATATTGCGAACATCATCAAAGTTATCATCATTTTCATTATCAACATCATTGTCATCCATTCTAACGTTAAATGAATCATGGATCAATGTATTGGTACCATCATCTTCAATTACATCATTGGCATGATCATCTTTTTCAATATGATCATTCACTTGTTCTCCATTAAACATACACGCTCCATGATTCTGATATTGAACTTGTTCTGAAAGCACTTCCTCTGGATGACATACTATAGGGTGTCTTTCCTTTAATATAAATACATGGAAACATCAATAGATATAAATTTAATATATGAAAAAAAAATAATACATACAATTACCAAAAAAACCAAATATAATAATGTTTATAAAGTTAAACCTACAAATGGACGATATTCGTTCCCCCCTTTAGCGTGTCCATGCTCCTTGTAATGTTTTGTGGCTGTTGAGATCAATATTATTCTCCTCTTAAATCCCCTGCATTGAGTACATGGACAATAACATTTTCCATCACCCCTTCGTTTCGCTGCATCCCATAGTCTAGCAAGCAATTGTCGGTTGTCTTCGTTTGGATCCAGAATATTTAATCTATTTGGAATTTTGTCATAAACTTCGTTAATGAATATAACCGGTTTAAAAAAAAATCAAGTTCCACGCATCAACCACGCATGAACATTTTGTCAAATGGAGAGAAGTCGAAGAATAAAAAATTCCCGACAAACTGTCTATCGATGAAAAAAACAAATTCCCACAATCGCCCATTGAAGAATAAAACAATTCCTGAAAACGACCGTCGAGGAACAAATAATTTTCGCAAATCATCCGTCGCTTCTACAATAAACATGTCGAAATGTTTAAAATAATTTATATTTATAATGGACATGCGTCGGATATTCGACACCTTGAACATAGTTACCGTTGAAAGTATGGGACCACAAAATTTAAAATCATGTAAACCTTAATTTTTTTTTTATAAAAAAACCTATACATCCCGTCGGATATCCGACGCTTAGGGGTCGGACAACTGACATTATTGGGTTCACAGACGTCGAAGATTCGACACTAAAAGGGTCGGAAATCCGACACCCTTGTGTCGGATATTCGATGACGCTATAAATATTTTGTTATCGGCATTCTTTTGAGTGATTGCTGTCTGACACATGCGTGTGAAATGTCAGATGACGTCAGATTCTGATGTCGAAATTCGGGTTCAAATCCTGTTGTGTAGGATTTGGATCTATGCTAGTGTAGAAAACAATTTAAGAGTGCAACCCATGTGTGTTTGTGTGTGTGTGTGTGTGTGTGTGTGTGAGAGAGAGAGAGAGAGAGAGAGAGAGAGAGAGAGAGAGAGATAAGCCTCAACATTCAATCACCTTATAGGACTCATAAATTTTTTATTTTTTATTTTTAAATAGTCAAAGATACATGGGAACCACCAATAACTATCGCTCGATGAGGAATTGATGAATGTGAAATCAAATAACACCTTTTGAATGAATCATCTACATATGTAAACAAGATTATTTATCACATAATGAACTTAGAAGAATATATGGTTCTAATATAATTGGGAACAACACAAGAAATACCATTTTAAGACAATTATGAGCTACAAATGCTACTGGAACAAGAAAATTGGAAAGAGAAAGTTAGAACAACCTAAAAGAAAAAGAAAAAAACTTCATAATAGATTAAAAAGGAATTGCATGATAGAGAGCTACTACCATTGGTTATTAATTTCAAAGTTGACACGCAATGTCAAGATAATCTTCATGTTGAACTCGGTAAATGCATCATGTAACACTAATTTGTATAAGTTTTGACTTATATCATAATCCATTATTGCATTAAAATTCACCGCAATATAAGTCACAAATATTTATTACCATCTGTTTTGATATGCATTTGACAAAAAAGATGGAAGTATAAAACTCAATGAAAACCTAATTATAAATGATTTAATGGTTGAGCTCAATAATGGGTTCATGTTTGGTTATTTTCTTTACTACCTTTATCTTCTCTTTCCTTTCAGAATATGTTATTATCTCACCAACTACGAGAGGAGGAATTTCATATGGAACCTACCCCATCCTTGCATCACTCTCATTTCCACATACCCAATTTAACTATAAAACTATGCATGTACACATAACAGTGGAAAAAAAAGTGAAATTAAAATAAGAACATTATATATACCAAATATCAAATTAAGTAATGTAAAGATTATCAGATATACTAATTATATGTTAACGTGTTTTAATCATACAACTAATCTATGCTACAGTATATCCTTCTAATTCAATATTTTTCAAACAAAACATCCATAATTTTGACATTGTCATCTTCTTCTTGATGGTCTTCTTGTCTCGATGGATGTTGTTTATTAACCACTCAAACACTCCTCCATCTAGGGAAATGGGTAGGAACCTAATCCATAAGAAAATATAACCATTTATAAGGTACCTTGGTCATATTATTATGAACATAAAAATGTAATTTGTTAATGATGAAACATTCAATTTAGTACAGTTCATTATACATATAATTATTATGACTAATACCTGTTGCAATATACACAATAGTAGGGTTAACCTTAATATTATTACTAACAATATCCTAGGTAATGGGGACGAAATCCACAATAGAATTTTCATGTGATTCCAAGACAATTTATAATTATTCTCCATAAACCATAAACAAGTTTATAATCAACCATTTGAAATATATTTCACTTAAATTTACCTCCTTGTTCACGATATAAATATGGTTTTGTCCCACCCTTCTTGAGTTCAAACAAGGATTTATATCCTCCTATTAAGGAAATTTTTAGCTCATCTTGGGCGGGAAGCTTTCTATCCTCAACGAAATACATACCATAACATAACCCGATTAATTGTGACTTAAATTTAGATAATAGTTGAACAATTTAGTAACAAAATCTTTTAAATTTTAGTACTTACATATATTCCTTTCACATTGGCATATCCGTTGGGGCCAAGTTTGTGATGTCCAACCTTCTCCAATCTATCCTTAGTGTCCTTAGATGTGTCTTTAAGCTTATCAAAAGTTCAATGTTAATGATATTTTTTCAATCAGGTCCAATGCAAATTTATGTATTCAATATATATTATATTGTAATTCTCTAGCAGTGCATCCTACTTGATTTTGGGAACTAATGACACTAATTATTTGGGGAAGATATCATCTTTGTGTGGTAAGTGTCCCACCCTATCTTCAAATACTTCCCTACCATAGAACAAATTGTCTTTTGGTTGAATATTTGTTAAAGAAATGTGCACTATATAAACAATCAATTCTTTCGTCAGAGCAATTTTTTGGTATTTATATCCAGATATGGTTGTCAATGTGAAATAACACCTTCTTGTGCATCTTAGTATAAAATATATTATTACTTGCTTATCCAATCATATATTACAAATACACTTATAAAATCAACATAAAAATGTTTATTTTCTAATCAAATAATTTGAGGGATTAGTAATCACCATGATATTTCAAGCCCTTCAACAATACATGGTAATAATCCATGTGTAAAGAAACAAATATTGACCTAGATCTTAGAAAATTTAAGACCAATGAGGGAGTCATATCAATATCTAAAGTAGGGATATCATCAATATCTATATCAATGTGTTGCCACTTTGTTGTGTGATGGAACTCGATCACTAAGCCATATATAATGAAGGAATTTTTTGGGTTGAATGTATAAGATGAAATTATGACATGGGGTACATGTAACATAATTAGCCACGAGCATTTTTTTTAATCATGACCTTCCAATTGGAGTGAGGAAAATAGGTGTTAATGAGGATGGTAAGAATTTCATTGGGGAAATTGATAGATCTAGAAATGATGAATGTACTAGTGTACCTTGGATTCAAAATCATGTCTACAATTATATTTGTATTGGGATCCCATTATCTGTCATTGATGATGATGGTGAGGATATGGACTAATTAATAGAAAGATAAAAAATACAAACTACTACACAATAGGAATATGTAGAAATTCATTCATAATGTCTTGTAATTTTTTTATCTTTTCTTCTAATGAGTGATTGCAAAACATTTGCAAACAATGTGTTGGATTTGAGACCAGTTTGGTGTAATTATGAAGGAAAAATCCATTTCTCCACTAATAACATCAAGTAGAGAAATTTTATTTGTTCAACTATTTATATATAATAATCAACCTACAACATAAACACATTAAATACTTGAATCAAATTGCAATATAATCACCAATATGATAATTAGATAAAAGACACATGATAAAACTATTGTAAATTATATTCAAACACAATTAGTAAATAATGACTATAAATTGTAAAATACAATTTCATAACTCCTTGATTCTATTTGAATTGTAATTGATCAACAACTCCTTCCCCATATCTATTGGTTTTGTTACATAAAACACAACTTTATTTATGTCATGCCCCTCAAACACACAATCTGATGGCTAGTTTGCACTTATAGGATGTGAATTTTTTATAAATATGTTAATCCCTATTTATTATGACATTGTATTTCTATTATCATATTACTATTGTCTTTCTTAGTCAACCAGAACATGAATTAAAATTGTATTGTCGTCTAGAATTGTAATTGTACCCTTGTATTTGATATATATAACAAGGATGCATATTTTTAGAAGAATTTCTCTTATAATGTGCATTTGATGCATTGTATAAGGAGGTTTCATCCTCAAATAGGTCTCTTATTCATCTCTTTAATTCATTCTCAAAGGTTACTCTTTCTTTCTATTTTTATGCTATATTGGGAATTCAATGCACAACAATTGGTATCAAACCTATTTTGTCTAAAAAAAAATTGAAGATGTCAGATATAGTGATATAATGGGAAGAATTACAAGGCATATAGAAGTACCCATGGTAAAAATTTTAGATCAAGGTTCATTACAAGTTCGGAGTTATAGTCTATGGAAGTTAGGGATTTTTACTAGTACAAAAACTAGTCTCAAACATGGGTTATATGTAAAATTGTTATATCTAAATATTAGGAGATCCAAATTGAATGCCAAATATTTCATCCAAAATTATATGGATGATAGTGTTTTTGGTAAAAATATTAGAAGTAGAGAGGGAAAACTAGGCATGTGCCAATCTATACAAGTTCGCTCTCCTGAAAGAGACAAACATAACAAGTTTTTGGAAAGTTAACATAACATTATCTTGGAAAACCATAATTTGGCCAAACCTATGGCATTGTAGAGAATAAATACCAAGATGCTAAAAATATAAATTTCATACTCAGGGGGTTCAAAATTTTAGATATATTTTAGAAGAAATGTCATCCATCAAGAGAGCCTACAAACTATGATTTTTTTAAGGTATGTTAACTTGAAACGTTCATAAATTTTGATTGGAATATATGTTTTGGTTTATTCAAAAGGTGTAATAAATATGATTATAGAATAAAACTATTAAATATTACTGGGGTCAAATGGAATGAAGTAGAGAACAAATTTCTACATCCATGAAACCTCTTGAAGGCTCATCCATAACATAAGATGAGCATTATGATGTGAACTTTGTGGTGTCCAAGCTAGCTGATAGAGTATACAACATGGAAAAATAGTGCTAGTAAAGGTGGACATCATGAATATGGTAAATACGTAAGAATTACAAACATTCAAAGGAGATATGCATTTTGATTTCCAAACGTTTGAAGGGGATATGCAAGTTGAATTCCTAACATTCAAAGAGGATATCCAATTTGACATAAAAAAGAACCTTGAAAACACGAGGGGGGACTAGTGAAGGACATAAGAAACCTAATCACTCAAAAATAAACTCCTCAAGAAGAGGATAAGGAGAAAAATATGATGGAGCCACATTCATCCAAGGGTAAAATTCTATTATACTAAAATAGCAATAGCCTCGAGTCTTGGAAACTTGATGGCTCATTACTCCAAGATCCACATAATCATGGGTTCAACTTGGGACCAAGGAATTAATTCATTCACAATATTAATATGATAATGTTTTATGGAAATTATCCAATAACATGGATATTCCAAATGGATCAATACTTTGAGCTACACCAAGTGCCAACATTACAAAAGGTAACTATTGCATCCTTGTATTTAGAACCTAATTAATTTGTATGGTGCTAATGGATCTGTGACTATAAACAGGAATCTATTGTATATTGTTCTATATTTAGAGATTAATTAATATAATATTATGGTTATATTAACAAATACACCTTCTTTCCCACACGAGTGTGGTTCATTGGTGGTTCACTTGTTATGAAGTCACATGTTGTAAATTGGAGGTCAGAAGTTCAAATCACATGTGGCTTTACCCGTGTCCCATATTTGTGGGGTGTGTGGGGAACCTAGGGGGTATAGTGGTAGTGGGATTGGATCCTTGGACCCCATGTAACATGAGTACCAGACCAGTCTCTAGTTGTATATTACCCTAGAAAAAAAACAAAAAAAAATACACCTTCTTTATCTAATTAATAAATCTCAAGCAAAAATACACACTTATAGAGCATATTAATCAGTTTTTGAAGTTGATTTTGAGTGAAGAACATTACAGAGGATAATTGTTACTTATATTTATAATAAATTTAAAGGATCATATTTAGCATGAGGTAAGTCTCTTTAAACCTAAATCATTAGAGAATTCTTTTAGTTTGGAAAGGAAAGTTGAAAGTAAAAATATGGCTACTAGAAGGGTTGTTACTAACACCTATAAAGAGGGAAATGTTCCCTTTCCCAACATCACTCATCCTATAGGGTATAAGCATCAACAAATGTAGGAAAGAAAAGAAAAGGAACAATGTTTCACTTGCAATAACAAGTATAGGAAGGGGAATAGGTGCAGTGAGAATAAATTATTCTATATAGACTATGAAGAGGAAGAAGACCCAGAACCGAAACAGACTCAAAAGGTATATCTAAAATATTATACTTCAACCATATATTTCCATGCATTGGCCGACGTTATCACTCCTAAAACTCTCAAGATAGATGGATATATAAAAAAGAATAAGATAACAATGTTTAAGCTGCAAATTAACCAGACTTATCAATTGTTTTGTATATCCAACACCATAATTTCAAGTAATGATGGAGGTACCATAATTTTTTTAGGGAAGTGTCATATTATTAAGCTTACTATGGGGGAGTATTTATCAGAAAGTCTAATGATTTAATTCAAATGAGTAGTGTTGATGTTGTAGTAGGGGTATGGTGGCTACAACCATTGGAATGGTGGCTCTTAATTTTTTGGAACTTTTTATGAGGATCTCTTCAAAAGGAAAATAAATTGAACTCATAGGTATTCCAAGGAAATATTATAAAGTGATAAGTTATTATAGCATGACATAATTTCTAGAAAAGGGACACCATGGAGTAATTCCCCAATTGTGTTCACTAGATGTTCAAGTATTCAAACCCTCTATTCGAGTGGATCTTCAACAAGCTTTTAACAAGCACTCCAAGGTTTTTATATAGACTCCTAAAGGTGTTCCACCTAATTGAGATAATGACCATGTTATTCACTTGAAACGAAGAAGTGTATTACCTAACATCAGACCCTATAGGTACCCATGTGCACAAAAGAGTGATATTGAAAATATGGCTCAAGAAATGTTAGATGAGGACATCATTCAATCTATCCAAAGTGATTTATTTGGACCAATGGTGATTGTATGCAAAAAGAAAGGTTAATGGAATATGTGTCCAAATTATAAATATCTAAATAAGATGACCATAAAATATCAGTTTCTTATTCCTGTTATTGATGAATTATTAGATTAATTACATTGAGTAATTTTCTTTACCAAGTTGGATATTTGTTTTGGATATCATCAAATAAAAATGAGGAAATAAGAAATTCCAAAAATATCCTTAAAAACACATGAAGGTCATTATGAATTTTTGGTAATTCCATTTGTCCTTACCAATTCACCTTCCATATTTCAAACCTTGATGAATTCTATTTTTAAACCCTTCCTCAAAAAAATTGTTAGTATGTTTCAAGATACACTAATCTATATAAGAACATGGGAAGATCTTGTACAACATGTTGACATGGTATTTAAAATATTTGAGGAGCATCGACTATATTCTAAACCTTCTAAGTGTGCATTTAGGTTTCAAGAAGTATAATATTTAGGTCCTATTGTATCTCATGAAGGAATCAAAGTGGACCTAAAAATTAATGCTATCATGGAATTGAAAATTCCTAAAACCTTGAGTAATATTAGAGGATTATTAGGATTGAAAAGATACTACATTTTGTTTTCAAGAATTATGGTCAAATAGAAGAACCTCTAATGAGGTTATTAAAAAAGCAACCATTTTCTTCGATTCAAGAAACAACCAAATATTTTGATAGTTTTAAGGTGGTTATGTGTACAACTCATGTATCATACATTCTTGACTTCAAAATAACATTTATTATGGACTATGATTCCTCAAGGAATGGAATTGGTGTAGTCTTAATGCAAGAAGGAAGGCCCCTTGTCTTTGAGAGTTTCCAACTTGAAGGGAAAAAATCACTCAAACCAAATTTTGAAAAGGAAATGTTGTCCATGTTGCATGCAATTAAGAAATAGAACCATTATCTAATAGTAATACACTTCATGTTAATAATATATCATGACAGTCTTAAGTACGTATTGGAACATCAATTATCTCCAGAAGAGCAACAAAAATGGGTTACAAAGATGCTAGGTTGTGGCTTTGAAATTATAAATTGAAAATGAAAACAGAATGTGGTGCTAGATGCACTTTCAAGAAAATAAGATAACATAGAGGGATTACTTTGTGTTATTTCAACTATGACATCTGATTGGGTGGAAGAGGAAAGTGCAGAATGAAATCAGGATAAGAAAGCATGCACGATAATTCAACAACTACAATAGGACCCTAGATCACTAGATAAATTTGTGTGGAAAAATTATTTGCTACGTTAACAGGATCGCCCATATTTATGTAAGAATTATCAACTCAAATAGAAGGTATTTTTGGAAATGCACACTTATCCTATAGGAAGATAATCAAGGTTCTTGAAAGATTACCATGAGATCAAGAAGAATGTTTTTGGGAAGGTCTTCAAATTGTTGTCCAAAATTTTGTGGAATAATTTTTGGTTTTCCAACATACCAAAGGGAAGACAAACATGTTGAGTATAGAGTTGTCATTGATGTCAAAAGTGTTCACGAATGACAAAGGAATAACCAGTGGATATGATGGTGTTGTACAGGAATAAACACCTTATAATCAAAGGTCTGGGGTTACCAATATTCTCTTAAAACTTGCAGGAAATCAACTTTAGAGTACAGAAAAGAAACAAGAAGATAGGATAGACTCACCCGATTCACAACGATTGATACTAGATTTGTCCTCTTCCACTCTGCTTCTCCTCCAAAGCTTTCAGGGATGTTTCTCCTTCACCTGTAGAGAGCAAATCCTCCAAGTGCAAGCTTATACATGTATATAGGGCAGGTTAGATAAACAAGATATAGAGTGCTTAATCATAAATATTCATCAAACCATGATACATGAAAGACATTCAAAACAAATTTGGAATAAGGATTCTCTTTATTAACAATAGTGGATGAGTTAAGATTACAACCCAACGCCTGAAACAAGGAATCCTATGCAACCAAATAATTCTGAGTTCTGTTGCTCCAAAAAATTCTTAATAGACATCACTAGCATAACTTTGCTCTCCAAGTATGATTGATTAATACCCTCCCCAAGGCCTTTATTTATACTTAGTGAAATAAGGCAGTTTCGAGGGTTGAGGAGGTTTAGACAGTTAATATGGTTATAGTTAAGGGCTTAACAAATCTCAAATAATTGTGATTTATTATTTTTAATGTCAAAGAAAAATGTACACAGGTATTGATACTGGAAACCCTCATATGACATGCGAGTTGCTCTAAGGGAAACCCATGTACAGATCTGTACGCGGGTTGCAATTACAAATACTCATGTACAGTACGCGACATGCTGTAGGAAAAGTTGCGTATGTACATGGGTTGCATATATGCAAAGGCGCGTACAGAAATTGACATAATCAAAGGTAAAAAATGGCAAGCTGGATGGATAATGAATGTATTTCATAACATGCCCATATATAGTGTTTTAGGCAACCTTCAATCCATAAATGTCCTTTTGTGCGCCAACATAGGAAATGTCGGCACTCGGATGGAGAAGTGCCATTTGGGTTGATAACAGATGGCAGGACAAACTCAGTGAAAGACTAAGGTAGTGATGGCATGGAATGGAATAGTTGAGAATGTAGCATGACACATATGAGATGGACATGGATGATAAGATAGCATGAATGACTGATCTGAAGACTTCCAAGATAATGTCGACAATATGATGTAAGCAATGGTTAATGAAACCAAGAACAGAGGTCGAGAGGAAGTAGAGATGCAGTATGAATGAAAAAACTGTTAGAAACAGTTGCAGAGGAATTCCGCAAGGTAATCATGTAGATCCACAAAGTCATGGTGAGATACGAATTTGATTTGAAAACGACGGTCAGGAAGCATCCTCGCACGGGATCCAATGACTGAGGATAAATTCTGCAAAAGATAGGCAGGTGGATGAAGTTCCGCAAAAGATCAAGATCAGATGGCTAAGATTAGTTCCACCAAAAGAGATCGATGATGCGAAAGGAAAAATGTGAAAAGGGAATTATAGAAATAACGTTTAAAGATTCTATGAACCTGCAATCCTGCATCCCTCAATCTGGAGAGATCGGACGACTGAAGTTAGTTCCGCTAAAACATATAAACGGTTCGGAAAAAGAAGTGCAGAAAGAAGTTTCTAGAAAGTTGAAATATGCTTTTGGAAAATGTTACATCCTGCATCCCGCAATTTGAAGATCTACGCTCATGGAGAATCTTGATAAAGATCAATGGTGGCGAATCATTGAAATAGAAACTTGGTGCGGAAATATGAATTCAAAAGGAAATCTGCAGAGTAGATCAATGGTCTGGAGATATTCAGACATAAGATCAATAGTACGGACTGTATCTGGAGAAGACCATTACAGAAGCACCAGAAAATGATAAACATGGTTGCAGAAATGAATTCTGATTTGTGAAAGGAATGAAACGGTACATTTGCTGAAACCTAATGATGAAATGATGCGACAGTCAAACAGGAAGATGATGAAAAGGTATGTTTGTAAGTAAATAGTCACAATCCAAAATGAAAGAACGCAATTATGGAGAGATATGTTGGTAGGTAATAGGTAAAAGGTATTTATTGAATGAATGTGTAAAGAATAAATGGTCTCTGTGAGTAAGTCTGATAGAGTCCAAAGTGAATAATTTTTCAATTGTTCTAAAAGAATGAGAAACATCAGTCTAGGTTGGAAGGGTGGTGTTGGGGCAAGCTACAGGTATGCAGGGGGTTGTAGCCTCCTTCTAGTCATAGCTGGAGAACATGGTGTCATAGCATCCTTGTCTGTTGAAACAGGACGAAAACCATAGGGGTGTTGTAGCATCCTAGTCTGTAGTTGCAGACAAAATCTAGGCCGTATATACATCCTTTCTGTTACAGTAGATAAACAATTTTGTAAATTCATCTTATTAATGAGTTTGTGTTGGTGCTTTTCTCTTTTGAGGTTTCCACGATAAAATTTGTGTTTTGATTGTTTATTTTGTGTATTTTAAAGTAAAACTGACAATACTGATTCACCCCCCCTCTCAGTATTGTGGGATAAACCAACAATTGGTATCAGAGTAGGTTCCTTCACAACAACTTAACGTTTGGAAGGAAGATCCCATCCAAAAACCACCATGGATCAACAAGAAGGATTGGCCACTAACAAACCTCCACTATTTACCAGAGAAAATTATGCTTACTGGAGTGTAAGAATGAGGTGTCATCTGATGTCTGTGATGGAAGGTTTGGGAAGCAACAAAAAAGGAACGTAATATAGGAAATCAATACCCTATGGACACAGTTGAACTAGGTGAATATGAAGGTAATGCCAAATCCCTAAATGCAATATTAAGTGGTTTAACAAACTCGGTATTTACTAAATTTATGCAATGCACATCTGCCAAACAAGCTTGGGACAAATTGAAGATTATTTATGAAGGAGAATCTAAGGTCAAAGAATACAAACTTCAAACATATAGAGGAAAATTTGAAATTCTAAAAATGAAAGAAGAAGAGAATGTTGGGGAATACCTTCTTTGAGTAGATGAAGTTGTTAATGTGATCGGAGGCCTTGGAGGAAAATTAAAAGAAAAAGAAATGGTAAGCAAGGTACTAAGAACATTACCAATGAGATATGACCCAAAGGTATCCACCTTAGAAGAACGAGATGACCTTAAAAAGGTAACAATGGATGAGTTACATGTAATTCTCACTGTGTATGAGATGAGAACAGGACAAAATGGATCTTCAAGAAAAGAAGCAATATTTAAATCCTCCATAAAAAATCAATAAGAAAACCCAAATGATGAGGAATCTCTTTTCATCAATAAACTTGAGAGAGGGACTGGAAATTACAATGGGAAGTTACCTTTAAAGTGTTTTAATTGTGGAAGTATTGGACATTTTTCCTCTAAATGCACCTACACTAAACAAGATGAGAATGAAGAAAAAGAAACTTTGAAATTCAAAATGGGTAAACCAGGAAACAAGAAAAAACCCTATGGGAAAAAGAAAATTGTTTACACCATGGAAGACAGTGAAGATTTAGATGGAAGTGAAGTTGAAGAAACTGGAGTTTTATTTATGGGCCTAGACACTCAAGCCTCAAATAGTGACTCAGACGTAGAAGGAGAAGTAGATCTAAGAGCTGAACTTGTTAGCGCCCTTGAAGAACTTGAGAAATGTAAGAAAAAGAACTGACAGGAAAATCTTATCATTAGTCAGTTGGAAGCTCAAATCTTAGATTCCAAAAAGGATGAGGAGGACCTAAACCTACAACTCAAAATAAGAATACAGGAGTTTGAAAAGCTTGCAGAAGAAATCATGCAATCCAAGAGAAAGCTTGATGAAGGATCTATCAAATCAAAGTTTGAGAATAGCTCAAGGATTCTAGATGACATTCTGAGTAGCCAAAGACCATCTGGTGATAGGTTAGGTTTGGGGTTCGTTAAAGAAAAGAAGCCAGAGATTTCTCTTATCACAAATCAAGAAGGAGGTAAGAAAAGATACGCTGAAGTACTAAATACTCTAGCTAAAAAGGAAAGAAGCAAGCATTAGAGGAAATTTCAACTCAAAATGGGCCTTTTAACTTTAACTCAAATTCCATGTCATCATGTGTTAGCCAATGAAATTACTTTAAATTTGAAATACCGTATAGGTCTTAAACACTTTTTTAATATAAATTTGGGGATAGGTATGATAAAAAAACTACTTTTTTTGTTTGTATTTTTTACATATCTCCTCGTGTTTTTACTCAAATTTTGATCGGGAGAGCTCATTGGATGCGGAATTAAATTACGCATCCAATGAGTACCCACTCGGAATACTTTTGACGGACCTCGCTACCCCAAAAACAAGAAATACCTGAAAAAACGTGATGATGACATCATCATCATGTTTTTTCAGGTATTTCTTGTTTTTGGGGTAGCGGGGTCCGTCAAAAGTATGGCGAGTGGGTACTAGTTGGATTTGGAATTTAATTCCACATCCAACTAGCTCTCCCGATCGAAATTTGAGTAAAAACACAGGGAGATATGTCAAAAATACAAACAAAAAAGTAGTTTTTTTCTTTTCTTCCTCCAAAATTAATAAATATTATTTTATTATTTTAACTATTATTTTATTATTTTTTTTAGGAGGCCCATTTTGAGTTGAAATTTCCTCTAATGAAAGCTGGCTTAATTTCTCAAGATAAAAATAGAAATAATCGAGCACCCAAGAGACCAAATAGATGTTTACAGATCTTTTTAGGTCACTTCTTTGCTTGTAATAATTTTGGTCATAAAGCCTTAAATTGCAGAACTGAAAGAAAGGTTTCTGAATACGAGAAGAAGGCATCAAGTAATAAGTCGAAGGGAAATAAGAATCCTTTTACACTACCCCAAAGATATGACATAGAATGTTATAAGTGTAATAACCATGGACATATGGCAAGAGATTGTAAGATGAAGACTCCTACAAGAAATATAGTTGCAATCAAATCTCAGAACACCAAACAAAAGAGATATTGGAGAGAAAAGGAAGAAAATGAAACTTCCATGATTTCCTTATGTGCAACTGAGAGCCAAAAATTATGGCACTTGGACAATGGTTGTTTAAAAGCATATGACTGGTGACCCAAGCAAATTCATAACATTAAAGGATAGTAAGGGAAAAGTCACTTTTGGAGACAGCCCGTCCTCCAAAATAATCGACAAAGGAACATCTGTTGTCAACAATAAGATCAAAGAAGCAAATGTTTTTCCAGTTGAAAACCTCAAGCCTAATCTTCTTAGTGTAAGTCAAACATTTGACCAAGGACACATTTGCATATTTGACTCAGGAAAATGTGAAATCAAGAATAAGAAATCAGGAAAGGTTGGTGGCATTGCTATGAGAAATACAAACAATGTATACATATTGGAAAATGAAAACTAAGGTTACTTAAGTATGGTAGATGAAAGTTGGTTATGCCACAAAAGGTTGGGACATTTAAGTTTTGACAATCTTTCCAAAATAAGCATGAAGGAAGCTATAATATATCTACCTAAAATTATAGTTCCTCTAAACTCTATGTGCAGACATTGTCAACATGGGAAGCGAACCGGGGCCAATTTTAAAATAAAAGAACATATGACCTCACACCCTTTGGTAATAATAAACACATACCTTTTTCGACCAACCATAACTAAAATTCTGAAAGGAGATCACAATTTCATGTTGCTCATTGATGATTACACAAGGATGACCTCGGTGGCATTTCTCAAGGAAAAATCAAAAGCTTTTGAAAAATTTAAAATATTCAAGGCAATGGTTGAAAATAAGTCTGGCATGAAAATCAAGTGTCTTAGATCAGACAATGGGGGATAATTTACCTCAAATGAATTCAATGAGTTCTGTGAAGTTCATGGAATTAAGAGGCAATTTTTAGCCGCAAATACTCCTCAGCAGAATGGGGTTGTTGAAAGGAAAAATAGAATAGTCCAAGAAGCTGCCAAAAATATGCTCAATGAAGCAAACTTGTTAGATTCATTTTGGAGAGAAGTTGTATACATAGATATCTACACACTTAACAGAGGACAACTCAGAGTGAATAAGGATAAGACCCCTTACGAATTGTGGTATGGAAGACTAGCCTCAGTCAAAGATTTTAAAGTGTTTGGCAGTAACTGTTACATCAAAAGAAATGAGGATGACCTTGGAAATTTCGACTCCAAGACTGATGATGGAATCTTTTTAGGATACTCATCCACCAAAAAGGCATACATGTGTTACGATAAAAGGTTACATAAAATTGTAGAAAGTGCCGATGTGAAAGTAGATGATATAAAACCAAGGAAAGAGAAAAATCTTGACAGTATTGAAAATACATGTTGATGAAATAAAAGATTTGCAAAAGGACTAGAGCATTCATAACAAAGAATAAGACAAAGAGAAGGAAGATACACAGGAAGATGATGAAGACTTCCCTAGACTTGAAAGTAAAACTCCTTCTAGAAGGGTACACAAGGATCATCCCGAGTTACAGATCATGGGTGATAAAAATGTCGGAGTCAAAATAAGAAGATAACTACCAGATGTGGAACAAGCCCTAATCTCAATAGTAGAACCCAAGAACTTTACAGAATCCATCAAAAGTGATGAATGGGTCAAAGCCATGAATGAAGAACTAGATCAGATCGAGAAAAATGAGACCTGGGACTTGTACCAAGACTTGACGATAAGAACATTGTAGGAACCAAATGGATTTTCAAAAACAAGTTCAATCAAGATGGACAAGTAATAAGGAACAAAACAAGACTGGTTTGTAAGGGGTATGCCCAAGTGGAAGGTAATTGAAGAAACTAATGCTCCTGTAGCTGAAATTGAAGCAATTAGAATGTTTTTAGCACTGTCATGTCATAAAAACTTCAAAGTATGTCAAGTCTACATTCTTGAATGGAAAACTGGAAGAATAAGTGTATATTGAACAACCTGAAGGGTTTCTCTTGTCTAAAAAACAAAGATTATATTTGTAAACTAAAAAAGGCGCTCTATGGTCTCAAATAAGCTCCAAGAGCATGGTTTTCAAGACTAGATAGTTACTTGAAACAACAAGGTTTTAAAAGAGGATTCATTGAAAGTAATATTTACCTAAAAATCAAAGATAAAAATATTATCATTGTTGTTGTCTATGTGGATGATATCATTTTTGGAAGCAATCTTCAAATCCTAAGTATATACTTTTCCTCTGAAATGAAGAAAGAATTAGAAATATCAATGTTGGGTGAATTAACATTCTTCTTGGGATTGCAAGTCTACCAAACAGACGAAGGAATTTTCATCTCTTAAACTAAGTACATCAAAGATATGTTGAAAATGTTTAAAATGGAAGATTCCAAACCTTTTGGTATTCCTATGGTCATTGGTTGCAAGTTAAGTAAGGATGATGAATCTGTGGAATTAGATCATACCATGTTTAGATCCATGAGTTGTAGTCTGCTATATGTGACAACCACAAGACCATATGTGATGCAAGTTGTTGGATTGGTAGCTAGATTCCAGTCAGCTCCCAAAGAAACACATGTAACAGTAGTAAAAAGGATGTTCAAATATCGAAAAGGTACTATGGAGTATGGTTTATGGTATCCGAAAGGACAAGACTTTACCTTGAAGGCATTTACTGATGCAGATTGGGCTAGAAGTGGTGATGATCGAAAAAGTACTAGTTGAGAAACATTTTTTCTAGGAAATTGTTTAGTATCATGGTCAAGTAAAAACCAATATTCCATTTCACTCTCTACAACAGAAGCATAATATATTGTTGTCGCCTCATGTTGCGCTCATGTTATTTGGATGAGACAAACCCTAGAAGATCTACTTGTAAAATATGAACATCCAATAGTGATCACTTGTGATAACACTAGTGCTATAAATATTTCTAAAAATCCTATCATGCATTCTAAGACAAAACATATACCAATCAAGTATCACTATCTAAGAGAACAGGTATCTCAAAAAGCTGTCAAATTAGAATACATTGACACAAAGGAATAGATTGCTGAAATTTTCACCAAACCACTACCTAAGGAAGCCTTTGAGCATCTTAGACAAAAAATAGGAGTGATTCCGTTAAAAAAGTACTAAGAATACAAAGCTCAATCTCAGGGGGAGAGATGCTGACAGGGGGAGCTGTCAGACATAAAGGTTCCTTTATCATTGTTGTCAAAGGGGGAGAATGTTTAGAGGTTTCCATCAATGCCAAAGGGGGATATTGTTGAGAAGATAGTTGTCATTGATGTCAAAAGTGTTCACGAATGACAAAGGAATAACCAGTGGATATGATGGTAGGACAAACTTAGTGAAAGACTAAGGTAGTGATGGCACAGAATGGCATAGTTGAGAATGTAGCATGACACATATGAGATGAATGAGATGGACATGGATGATAAGACATCATGAATGATTGATCTGAAGACTTCCAAGATAATGTCGACAATATGATGTAAACAATGGTTAATGAAACAAGGAACATAGGTCGAGAGGAAGTAGAGATGCAGTATGAATGACAAGACTGTTAGAAACAGTCGCAGAGGATTTCCGCAAGGTAATCATGTAGATCTGCAAAGTCATGGTGAGATATGAATTTGATCTGAAATCGACGGCCAGGAAGAATCTCCGCATGATATCCAATGGCCGAGGATCAGTTCTGCAAAAGATAGGCAGGAGGATGAAGTTCCGCAAAAGATCAATATCATACGGCTAAGATTAGTTCCACCAAAAGAGATCGACGATGCGGAAGGAAAAATACAGAAAAGGAATTGCAGAAATAACGTTTAAAGATTCTATGAACCCGTAATCCCGCATCCTGCAATTTAGAGAGATCAGATGACTGAAGTTAGTTCCGCTAAAACAGATCAACAATTCTGAAAAAGAAGTGCGGAAAGAAGTTTTTGAAAAGTCAAGATACGATTTTAGGAAATGTTACATCCCGCATCTTGTATCCCACAATTTGAAGATCGACACTCATGGAGAAGCCCGATAAAGATCAACTGTGGGGAATTGTTGAAATAGAAACCTGGTGCGGAAATATAATTTCAAGAGAAAATCTATAGAGTAGATCAATGGTCTAGAGAGATTCATACATAATATCAATAGTCCGAATTGTATATGGAGAGGAACATTATGAAAGCACCAGAAAATGATAAACAGGGCTGTAGAAATGAATTTTGATTTGTGAAAGGAATGAAACAGTGCATTTACTGAAACTTAATGATGAAATGATGCAACGGTCGAACGGGTAGATGATGAAGAGGTATGTCTATAAGTAAATAGTCACGATCCAAACGAAAGAACACAACTATGGAGAGATGCGTTGGTAGGTAATAGGTAAAAGGTATATATTTAATGAATGTGTAAAGAATAAAGGGTCTCTGTGAGTAATTCTGATAGATTCCAAAGTGAATAGTTTTTCAACTATTCTAAAAGACTGAGAAAATTAGTCTAGGGTGGTAGGGTGGTGTTGGGGCAGGCCATGGGTCTGTAGGGGCTCGTAGCCTCCATCCAGTTGTAGCTGGAGAATAGGGTGTTGTAACATCCTTGTCTGTTGAAGCAAGCAGAAAACCATAGGGGTGTTGTAGAATCCTAGTCTATAGTTGCAGGAAAAATCTAGGGTGTATCTACATACTTTTTGTTGCAGCAGATAAACAATTTTGTAAATTCATCTTATTAATGAGTTTGTGTTTGTGGTTTTCTCTTTTGAGGTTTCCACGATAAAATTTGTGTCTTTATTGTTTATTTTTTGTATTTTAAAGTAAAAAATGACAATACTGATTCACCTCCCCCTCTCAGTATTGTGGGATAAACCAACAAAACAAGACACATTATCTTCTACATCCATTTTCCATACCAAGGAGGCATTGTAAGAGGTCTCAATGGATTTTATCACAGGTCTGCCAAAGTCAAAAGAAAATACTATCATCATGGCAGTAGTGGATTGACTCACAAAGTGTGCCCATTATTTCTTTCTTTCTCATCATTTTAAAGCAAGTACAATAGCTACATAATTCATGGAAACAGTTCATAATCTACATGGAATCCCCAAGACTATTGTAAGTGATAGAGAGCCAATTTTCACTAGTAATGTTTTATGGAAATATGTTCTTTTTGGGGTACTTAGTTGGGTCACAACTCCTCTTATCATCTTCAATTTGATGGGAAAAGTGATATTGATAATACATTCCTAAAAGGGCATATTTGTTTCTTTTCATATAATAAAAAAACACAATGGTTCGAATGGTTTCCCTTAGTAGAATGGTGATACAACACATATTTCCATACTTCATGAAAATATCACCATTTATGACACCTTTTATGGCTATAATCTTCCTTCCATTACATAATCCTTGAAAGAGATCAAGCAGTGGAGGATCACATAGATCACCAACAAGACGTTCTCCAAGTATTGAAAGATAACTAGGCTATAGCACAATTTAGGATTAAACAACAAGCATATCAACATTGTAGTGAAAGGAAACTTGAAGTGAGTGATTGTGTATTTTTAAGGCTAAAACCATACAAATAAAAGTATCTCAATAAACAAATGAAGGACAACAAATTAGCACCTAGGCACTATGGTCCCTAGAAGTTGTTGCAGAGGATTGGAGGAATGGCTTAAAAGTTGGAGTTGCATCCACCTTCATATGTGCATTCAATCTTCCATTTTTATTTCCTAAAAGACGTAAATGGTGACAAGATCCGAATTCAAACTATTATACCAAAGATTGATAAACAAATTAAATCAATACTAGAACATGAAACAATCCTTGACATAGGATCAAGAAACTACAATCAAGCAATTATTGAGTACTTCATCAAGTGGAAGAACTTTCCAATGGAAGAGGGGACATGGGAAAATGATTTCTTCATGAAGAAACATCTATATTTAATCAAGTGTTAACAACACTTGTTTGAAGTGGAGGGGCATGTTAAGCCCTATATATTGTGAAATTACATTTTTATTATTATATTAGTATTGTCTTTATTAATAGGATAGAAACTTAATTGTAATTGTATGGTTGGCTATAATTTTAATTGTACCCCTTGTCTCCTATATATACGTTATGCAACCAAGTCCCATATATAGCATAAAAAGAGCAGAAATAGTCAATAAGAGAGTAATCCATGCCTAAAAAATGAATAGCAGGGATAAATATCAATCCTCTTCAAGGGAAGAACCTCCTTACACAGTGGACTAAGTACACAAGACAATATAAGATTATATGATGACTAAAATGAGAATATCTCCTTCCTATATATAGGAGATAAAGGTGTACAATAAGAACTAATAAACCCACTAATAGACCCAAGCCTACATAAATAATATGTAATGCACCACAATATAGGGGGTAATGCACCACACTATATGGTGTAATGTGTCATCATTAAGGGCTTAACATGACCCTCCCATTTAAAAAATGTTGTCCTCAATGTTGAAGTAGTTCTGGATGTTGGTGTATAAAGGACTCATCTTCCCATGTTGAATCTTCTGTGGGTAAGTTCTTCCATTTAATGAGATACTCTGAAATTGATCGATTTTGAAGCTGTCTAGTTCATATTTCAGTAATTTCTTCAAGCTCCAAGATGATTTTTCCTTCCTCATCAAGTTTTGGTAACATCGTTTGAAATCGTAGTGTTAGCACCTGTTTTGTACCAGTGCTAAATTTTGAAGAGCTTTGCAGGCGGGATTGGTGCCATTTTGAGTTGAACGACTGACAGGGAAATAGGAAAATAGGAAAGGAGGAACAAGGTCCGAAAGAAATCCCTTATCATAGGATCATGAAGTACATTGTAAGGATCTATAGGTTATGCAGTAGTCGAAATGGATAGCGCAGGTTACTCAGCAGCGCCAATCAACGGTTGCTGGCAATTGCGCGGAGTAAAGTTGCGTGGGGAGTTAAGTTGTGAAGGAACGTAAAATGGGTTACACCCTCCAAGTTTTGATGGTCATGATCTAGAGGTCTCATAGATATATGGTTGGAAAGAATTTCACTACAAAAACTCGCATGATGGGTAATCCAAGTTGGGGCAGTGAAATATCATAGGGCCCTCACGTTTGAACGATGACAATCTTGGGCTGGCCAGATTCAAGGACGAGATGCGTTTTCTCGGCCTGAAGTTGTCTAGATAATAAGAAGGTGGGGCACTGCGAAAGGTCTGTAGGACCTTCCCAGTTGTATGGTGGATATTTGATGGGGATCGAATCAACGAATCAGACTGATTTTGTGGTCCAAAAGCGCATGGGGTTTAGCGAGAGGATGTGCTGCGAAAGATTTTAGGAAAGCATGTTTTGGATGGTATGGATCTGGCAGAGATTTGATCAATGGTTCTGGCGAATTTCACGATGGATAGGTACAAGGAGGTTAAAAGGGTAAGCGATTGTGAAAATGTGTAAAGCACCATATCCAGGGATGGCTAGGATCCCTCGTAGAGGAAATATACATCCGTGATTGATTTCGCAGGGGGAAAAGTGCAAGGAGGGAAGGATGTGCAGGTGCAAAGCAAAGATGAAGCATGGGTAAAATTTGATGGTGCAGATCATGCCTTAGGGACTAAAACCATTAAGAGATGTCTTGGAGTGTCACCATCAGAGCAAGCAAGCGTACCTGTTAGACGCTGCATTGCCATTTTGGTTCCAGTATGTATGTTGCATCATATTGCTTGTTTTAGGTGCAAATAGTGGCAAATATGCCACCTCATGAAGTTTTTTAGGATTTGAATTATGATTTGGGATTTGATTCCCAAATTTTTTTAAAGAATTGGGCTCTGTTTCTAGGTTGGTCTCGAGAGCCATAGCACTATAAATATGACCTCAATTAATGAGGAAAGGCTCAGAAATTTCATACATAAAGCATTCTTCTCTTGTTTTGGTCCCTGTAACTTTCTTGGAAGTGATAATGAGAAACATTTTCCTGCATTTCTGAGATTCATCATGGTGTTCTACATTCAGTCCATTTTTCCCATTTTATCATGTTCATTACTATGTATTTCTACTAATGCACTCTAGTTGCATGAGAGGAATTTGTTTTGTTAAGCGCTCCTCGTATCAGACGTTGCATTTGTGATGTGTTTATGATAACTGTTATAGAATTATCTCTCAATTAAGTGCTCTGTGTCAGTTATTAGCCTCATTGTTGTTGCTGCTAAAGGTGGCGCAAGAGATTCAACCACAGATAGTTTCCTCTTGTTTCGCTGGGATTCTTCCTCTTTCTACTATCACCCTTTCAAGATATTTGACTATTTGTGACGCTTACTTTGCCTTAGAGTACAAAGGAAATTACCCTCTCATTTTCGCTATGATACCCTTGATTGACTCAGGTTTTGATTTTGGTGCCCAATTATTTTTCCTTTCTGTCTATTCTACCATCGTTAAATTTATCAACACCCAGTTTACATTAGAAATCTAGCCTTTTTACTGCTTGTTTAATGCTTAATGTATATGTGAATTTGTTTCCGTGAGAAGAGAGAGCCCTCTCTGACTATATTGGCTAGAATGTAGCATAAAGGTTGGTTGAAATGGTTACCTCTATGACTTCCTACCACAACCATAGGAAAATTACAGGGTGCTATATCTTGGCACTGTTGCCAGGGAAGTAATTATGTCCTTGGGAAATGACATTGTTTAGCTCTATGACTTGGTTGAGTAGCTGGTCCTAGACATCGAATTGGTTGTGCATGCTCTGACTAATTCACACAATTTTTGAAGGTGAATCCAATGGGAAATACTGGCGACCAGGAGAACAAATACGAGGAGAAACCCTTCTACCGTATTTTTTCAAGAAGGATTTGATCCAGAAATTTTAATTCGAAGGGATAATAGGCTACATAGGTTAGTTAGAATTCTTTCTTTCTCTGCTGAAGGTGTTATTTCTGTCAGCGATATATCTAATTATTGCAATGAGGAACTTGGACTATATTTTCCTAGAACTAAATCTGAATCTAGCATCTCTGACTTGGCGTTTGATACCTCTACATTTGATTTTCCTCGCATTGCCTCATCTCCCCAGATCTCAGAGCCTCTAGGAAGGGATTTCCTACACCTACCTGACCTAGAGTGCGCTACATTTACTGCTAATTTAACCCTGTTAAATTCCATTGTCATTAGCAAATCTGTTGCCACACTTTTGTCTCCCACTACTTCCAAGCAAAATCAGCCTTCATCTTCCACTTTCACAACTCCCCACATTCCTTCTACTTCTCACAGCTTACCAATTTCTATCACACCAGTCCTAATCCCCCTTGTAAACCTTGTTGTACCTCCAGGGATAGAAAAGAGAATTTCCCCTATACTCCTTCATGTGGTTCTTCATGACCTCCCTTCGGGATACTCCACAAGGCTCATATAGTTGAATGGGGAAAGGGGGTATTCAGC
This sequence comes from Pseudotsuga menziesii, assembly GCA_001517045.1. Taxonomy (NCBI): domain Eukaryota; kingdom Viridiplantae; phylum Streptophyta; class Pinopsida; order Pinales; family Pinaceae; genus Pseudotsuga; species Pseudotsuga menziesii. Next base: position 93,548 of record LPNX011036592.1, read on the forward strand.
TAAGGAACACCTAGGATGGTTCTCAGATTGGGTGGACCTAGAAGAAGTAGACCGCGATGATGTTAAGGTCAGACTATTTTCCCAAACCCTTGTTGGAGAAGAAATAAAGTGGTACAAAAACCTTGCAAATGGCTCTATTCGGAGCTATCATTCCTTTGATGACGCTTTCAAGGATAAATGGGCAGACCAAAAGAACCCCAAGCATTCTCTCTCTCAATATCATTCTATGAGGAGGAGGGAGAGCGAGTCTGTCCAAGATTTTTTGGACAAGTTCATGAAAGTATACAATTCCATCCCTGCCCAATTCAAAACTCCCATTGGCTCTTCCGAGCTTCAATATGCTGAAGCTTTCGATGGTGAATTTTCCTTGTGGATAAGTGAAAGAAGATCAGCTTCCTTGGTAGCTATGATGAAAGACACCATAGAAGTGGAGGTAAACATGATTGTTGCTAAAAAGAAGAAAAGAGACAAAGGGGAATGGAGAAGGGAGGAAGGGGAGCAAAGAAGAGAGGATGGAGGATGGAGAAGATATGGGGGATAATGGAGAAGAGAGGATGGAGAGAGAAGAAAGGAAAAAGAACCTAAACATCCCTATACCTCTAGCTCACAAGAGGCCATAATAGACACTGTGCTAAAAGCCATGGAAAGGATGATGGAGAGGCTCTCTGTGGATGGAAGACCACCTCCTAGGGAAAATCAAGAACAACAGAATAGGAATCAAAATGCCAGAAGATGTCGAGTTATCCAGAACAGGAAGAGAAACCCTCCTGATCCACCTGTTAGACCTTCATTTCAAGAAAAATTCATGGATCAGGATGGCGAACATCAAGCCGAAGATGAGATTCATCAGTTGGATACTGACTCTCCCACCAGCTTCATCACCAAATAAGAACATGACAATGCTTGTCTACAGAGGGGAGAAGTACCTCCAGATGAGATAGATGACTTCAAGAGAGGATATCAACTCGTTGTTCTCGATGCACAAATACAAATCAGCCTGGGAAACAGAGACATCCCTATTGAGAAGAATAAAGAAACATGAAACAAGGCTTCTACCAGCAAGCCTAAAAATGACACGCCTCCCAGGGATAAATTCAAAAATGTGTCAGAGCCCAAAGGGAAGGAACGAAGAGAAGATAATCCCAGAAGCTCCGATCAGGGACATAATTCTTTTAGTCTACAGGCTGAAATCACAAAGATAAAAATATCTGTTCCCCTCACCGAATTGTTAAAAAATTCAGAGTATCATTGTAAAATTGCCACAGTTTTAAAGCTTCCTGGAGAAATCTCCACCATATCTGATAGCTTGAATCTGCAAGATGAAATCCCACCATCCTTTTTGGCCCCCATGTAGATGAACCTTCTGATGAAGAAATTCCCCCTTTCTATGTTAGCATGAACATAGATAATGCAATCCTTTATAACACCATGCTTGATTCAGGAGCCTCTCATAATATGATGCCCATGAGAATCATGGATGAATTGGGGTTGGAAGTAACAATACCCTACAGATATCTCTTCTCTTTTGATTCCAATAAAGTCAAGTTCCTAGGCCTGATCAAAGACTTGGTCATCTCTCTAGCCTAGATCCCTACCAAAACCATGGTTATGGATGTGGTGGTAGCTTAAATTCCCCCAAGTTCGGAATGTTGTTTTCAATATATTGGGTAGCCAAGCTCAAAGGTTCCCTTTAGATGGACATATCATATGCCACTATCCCTGTCTTTGGGATACAAAGAAGGCTTTCCAGAGAACAAAAGTTGGCGTATATGGTGACCAACGCTGAGAGGCCACAAAATCACCCCATATATTCCTTGGATACAATGATGGGATCTGCTATCTTCCTTAATGAAGGGAACGAAGATAATTCCTATTTCCAAAATGCTGCCTTCGTTCCTACTGAAGAGGAGCTAGAATGTGTATGGGAGGTGAGTTTCGACAGGCCAACATGCAAGGAAGGGGCAGGAGTTGGAGTGTGGATGAGACCCCCTGGAGTGCGAGATTTGAAGTACTCTTATAAGATGAATTTTGACTGTACAAACAATGAAGTAGAATATGAGGCTACAATATTGGAAATTCTAGTCTTGAAGGAGCTCCAAGTCAAGAGGGTAGTGTTGTATGGGGATTCTGAGATAATAACTAAGAAAATGACTGGTGAGTATTAGGCCAAATGTCCCAGGATGAGGAGCTACCATAATGCTACCCAGGACTTCATTGAATGCTTTGAAGAATGTAGTTTCAATCTGATTCCTAGAGTACATAATTGTGTAGTTGATTCCCTGGCCACTTCGGCAATAACTTTCAAGGTCCCCATGCACCCTATAGGGAAATATGAAATTTAAGTGAGGCACAGGCCTTATGTCCCCGATAACATAAAGAGCTGGAAAGTCTTTGAGGATGATAATAAAATTCACAAGTTCCTCACTCTCATTGGTGAGTTTGAGGGATTGGCGATTGATGAAGAAAATGAACTTCTAGAGGGGTTTCTCCCACGCAAGAACACTTACAAAGGCATACTATGGATCCAAAGGAAGTAATCTGGGAAGAGGAGGTTAATGTTGTTGAAAATGTTAGGACTGATGGAACTGAGGAGGTTTGGGAGCCAAAATCATAGGAGTTTGAAGACCAACAGGAATATGTGAACAACCTATGTGGAAAGGAGATTTTATAGCTGAAAGGTAATTCCATCCCCAAGGGTATGGTTCCTCTAGAGAATTTTTTTTGATCCTAATGATGTGGCTAGAGAACCTCAACTGGTCCCAAGATGTGAATATGTTGAGGAGGTAAATATTGGGACATAAGAGAAACCTAAGATCATTTAAATAGCAAGGACTCTTTCACTTGAAGCCAAGCAAAGATACATCTCACTGATGAAGGAGTATTCAGATGTGTTTTCTTGGAGCTACAAGGACCTTAAGGCTTATGATATGAGAATCATCCAACATACCATACCAATCAAGAAGGGTGAGATGCTGCTCAATAGAAGTTGAGAAGGATGAACCCCAAGCTACTTCCCTTTTTCGAAAAAGAGATTAAAAAGTTGTTTGAGTCCAAAATCATTGTAGCCCTCAGATGCTCACACTAGGTGGCAAATCTGGTCCCTGTTAGAAAGAAGAACAGGGAAATAAGAATATGTATTGAATTCAGGTACCTAAACAGAGTTTCTTTGAAGGATCATTATCACCTCCCCAAAATGGACCATATCTTGCAGAAAGTAGTGGGTTCGCAGAGGATATCCACTTTGGATGGTTTCTCAGGTCATAACCATATCATGGTGCACCTGGAGGATCAATAGAAGACAACATTCACCACAGTTCAGGGAACCTTCATGTATGCTAAAATGCCATTTGGGCTAATGAACGAAGGAGAAACTTTCTAGAGGTCCATGGACATAGCGTTCGTCGATGAAAAGGACAAAATTCTGGTCATCTATCTAGAGGACATCACCATTTTCTCCAAGTCTAATGAAGATCATGTCGCCCACCTGTTGAGAATGTTCAAGAAATGCAGAAAGTTTCACATCTTCCTAAATCCTAAAAATTCATTATTTTCTATGAAAGAAGGGAAGTTGTTGGGGCATATAATCTCTCAAGAGGGCATCAGGATAAATTCGAAGAGGGTTGAAGTGATCAACAGAGTTGAGCTCCCTTGAAATAAGGTCGAGGTTCGATCGTTTCTAGGAAAGGTAAATTTCCTAAGAAGATTCATAGCTGAATTTGCTGAAATAGTGAAATATATAACCAATATTCTAGGAAAGGACCAAAAAATCAGGTAGACTCCTGAAGCCAAACAATCCTTTGAAGGCATAAAGAGGGCCATAGCTGAAGCACCTGTACTTGCAATCCTTGATTTTTCCAAGGACTTTCTCATATTTTTGTTTGCCTCAAAACACACAGTGGTAGGGTTGCTGCTGCAAAAGAACCACGAAGGACATGAGAAACCCGTTGCTTTCTACAACAAGACCCTAAGGGATGCTCCCTTGAAGTAAAATATCCTGGAAAAGCATGCCTATGCTCTGGTGCAAGCCTTAAAGGAATTTCAGGTATACATCATGCATTCCCATATCATTTCTCATGTTCCCACCAGTGCTGTGAAATACATCCTGACCCAACCTGATCCAGAAGGGAGAAGGGGAAAGTAGATAGCATTTGTTCTTGAGTACGACTTGGAAATCAAGCCCACAAAATTGATCAAAGGCCAAGGGATAGCCAAGCTTATGGCCCATTCCAAGTGCAATTCTCTTAGCTTGCACATGGTTGCTGAATTGTCAGCTGAAGAGAAGAATCCCCAAGGGTAGCCAGGTCCCCCAATAGGTGAGCATTTTATGTCATCCCCATGGTATGATGATGTAATTTTTGTGTTATAGCATTTGTAGGTGCCACTGAGCATGGATAAAACAAGGTTCAGGTTCCTCAAACACAAGGAAATGATATTTTGTATCATAAATGAAAATTTGTATTGGAAAGAGCCAGGAGTAGTATTACTAAATTACGTGGATGAGCAGGAAGCCAAGAGACTTATTGAAGAATTTCATGAAGGATAGTGTGGGGGGCATCACTACTGGAAAGCCATGGTAAACAATATCATGAGAATAGGATTCTGTTGGCCTACGATATTTTTTGATACTCATAAGAAAGTGGTTTCCTGCTATAAATATCAGATTTTTGAAGGAAGAAGGAAGTTTTTTCCATTACCTTTGAATCCTATTAAGGTTGAATCCCCTTTCCAAAAATGGGGGATATATTTTATCAGAGAAAATAATCCTCATTCTTCAGGGAAGCATAAGTGGATCCTCACCACCAAAGACTACTTCACAAAATGGATCGAGTCCATCCCCACGAGACAGGATACCAAAAAAATGATCATGTAGTTTCTGGAGGAGTGTATTCTATCAAAGTTTGGAGTTCCTAGGAAGATAATCACTGATAATGATCCATCTTTTAAATCAAAGAAGATGATCTCCTTTTATTTCAAATATCAAATACATATGGCGCATTCAAAGTTTGGAGTTCCTAGGAAGATAATCACTGATAATGATCCATCTTTTAAATCAAAGAAGATGATCTCCTTTTGTTTCAAATATCAAATACAGATGGGGAATTCCATGTCCTATTACCCCCAGGGAAATAGACTGATAGAGTCTTCAAACATGAGTCTTATGAGGATCATAAAGAATTTGTTGTAGGAAAATAATAAATATTGGTACACAAAGCTAATCCATGCTTTGTGGGCTGATAGAATCAATGTGAAGAAGTCTATTGGCACCTCACCATTCCAGTTGGTCTATGGTTCAGAGGTAATTTTTCCTAACTACCTAAGTCTACCAGTAATGAGATTGTTGTAGGAAGAGGACACCGAAACCCATCCTACCCAGAGGAGGCTGAATCAGTTGGTTGAGCTACAACAATAGAGGGAGCATATTTTTGACAGAAGTCATCAATTTCAGGACAAGATGAAAGAGATTTTCGATAGGAGAACCAAACTTGATGATTTCCAGATAGGGGATGTAGTGTTGCAATAGGATGCACCTCATGAGGAGAAGGGAAAACATGGAAAATTTGATCACTTGTGGAAAGGCCCATACAAAATTGGATCCTTCAGAGGAAAGAATGCTTATGTGTTAGAAGAAATGGAGGGTGGATTGGTATCTGGAGCTCCGGTAAATGGGAGGCTCCTCAAACATTACTTTTTGTAAGAAAGCTCTTGTAAGACCCTAGTTTTGACCCCATTTGCATTAAATATATATGATGTAAATATTGTAATTAATCATGGTGTGGAGATAAAGGAAAAATCCCTGCCATTGATTTAGTGTTTTATGTTTCGACGATTAAAATTGATGCCGATGGTATTTTGTGCTAGACGACACATTATAATTTTGGACATCATATAAATATGCAATTTAATTAAAAACCCATAACCATATATGTCAATGCAACAAATAATGAGATGGGGGCATGATTTCCTAAGGATAAGGGGGGGAATGTTTGACCTTGATCCATTGGGGGAAAATCCATGTGTCAAAAGAAAACACCCAAAAACATATGCAAATTCCCTCATGCATTCATGTTTTCATCTTCCCTCATGTTTTAGGGAGGGATGAGACATTTTTGATCATACATCCTTCATTAACGTAGAGCTCTCAGGTAGTTGAACCTTCCTGGGTTGTTATCCTTCACGTTTTTAGTTTTTCCTCATGGTGCATGCCTAGTCCATCATCTGGCTCTCACCAAAATGTTGCGGTCCATTCTGTTCATGCGCGTGGTGCATTTGTCTTGTTTGCAGAACCGTGTTTTGTTCTGGGTTGTTCTCCTATTGTTACCATCCTCAATTGTGCAAAGGTTTGGGGTCTCCTTTGTTTGCTGAACGAATGAGTAGTGGAGATCACTCAATTTTATGAGAAAGAGTGGCCATCTGTGGTTTCCTCCGTGTTGTTGTGCAATGGTCTCCTCTGTCACAGAGTGATTGGAAGCCTATTTTGCTGTGTTGACATTGTGGTTTGTTGTGTGTGCATATTTTTCCTTGGTCTGAATTGGTTTGGATTGAAATTGGGTCTGAACTAGCTTGATAAACCTAGTGTAGGAAGCAACCTGAAAAATAGATCTAGAGGGGCTAGTTTTCTTCTTTGCACACCCTGAACAACACTGGAATGGAAGGCATATCTTGAGGGACTGTTTATTAGATAAGGGGATGCATCCTTGTGTTGGGTGTGTAGATGTTTTAGGATCCAAGCCCGATCTAGTGCAAGTGTCCATAGCTTGGTGGTTGAACTCACTAGCTTAGCAGTTCAAGATTTCCATATCCTTTGCAGCCTGATAAACCCATCTGTTAGTTGGCTTGGATGGTCCTTAATGTGAATGTTGGCTTAACTGACTGTAGTTTGATAAACCTTGCAGTGAGATGGCTTGGATGTGTGGCCTGATAAACCCATCTGTTAGTTGGCTTGGATGAGTAGCCTGATAAAACCAAATGTTAGATGGCTTGGTTGATTAGCCTGATAAACCCAACAGTATATTGGCTTGTTTGTTTGTAGCCTGATAAACCCAACTTTGTTGGCTTGGATGAGTTTTGTTGTATCCTTGGCTATGTGTGAGCTTGCTAGTGTTCCTTATTCCTTGTGGGAATCATGCCGAGCTCGAGGGTGGCAGTGCTGTTGAGAGATTGATGAGCGCACTGGCATATGGTTAGGTGGAACGTTGCAGAGACGTAGCTGGTTGGGAGGAAAACTTCTTTCAAGATAAGTATTCTTGTCTATGTTAATATCTGCAATTGTATTTGCTTAATGAAATATGATGAGCATGCCTAATGTGTTGAATTGATGAATTGCTTTCGCTATATAATTGCAATTGTATGCATCTGTGTATGTTTTCTTTCAATGCATTTTTAAATTACATTATGGGGCTTAGATTTTTAGATTGGTGATGGCCTGAATGATCAAATATGTCCAACAATTTTGTTAACAGGTTTGTTGGGTATCGAAATGCCCCTATTTGACCACACCTATTATACCCTTTTTGCCTTGTCTTACTCCATTCTGTGCACCAGACAAATGTTCTTTCCTCATAGTGAGCCTTTAATCTTCATAGGTATTATTAATTATTGTTTTATCTTATTAATTCCTATTATTGATATGATCATAACTCTACCTCTTGAATTATACTAATATATCATGTTTTCATAAAGATAGTTCAAGCTTTGAGAAGTATAGGTGTAGCGGCTTGAGTGGTTTGAAGGGAAGATGTGCTTTCGATACCAGCTGTCACTTGTCAATCATAGCCCCACATGCTGGAAGCATACAGAGGCCGTCACTCCATGTATTTATGCAACATGCTCAGCTGCGACAACACGCCATTGCTTAGGGTCTAGTTGCGACAGACAGGGTATTCCTTTAATTGGTTCTGTTTATTCATTAACGGCTCACACAACAAGATTCCCTATATTCTCTGCTCACATTCAATTCCACTCACAAGTATGGAGCTTATTGTAACAGGATAGCCTGAAGATCATAGATCTTCATGGCTGCACGATATTAGTGGGTGAAGGTAATGATTGATCATGTATAAATATTGGGAAACATCCTGAGCCAAGGGTTGGTTGATATTGGATATACTGTGTAAGCTGTAATAGAGGGTTGTACTTTCATTTTACCATTCTAATATAAGGATCAATATTCTTCAAGCTTCTGCGTTTTAATCTATTTTAGTTTCGGCGTCTCTGTTTGAAGGCTAGGCCTGCCTTCTCACAGAGATTGCCGAGTTAATTAGATGATTTGATTCTTCTGTTGTGTGGTGTGGAAGTTATAGCAGACACATTCCTTATAGTAGCTGCAACTATAATAGTTAATTGTTGTGCTTTATTTTGATAATCAATATCTTCATTTCCCTTAAGCTGGAGCAATGTGGTGTGACAGTCGACTATGTCGGTTAGTTTCCATTATGCAAGTGTGTGTTAGCTGTAATAGTCAAGCTCATCCCTAGTTTCTTTTAATTGCTTGTCTTTTTTAGGTTTGCTAATTCAGTCAGATTATAGCTTAGAATTGTTTGGTTCAATTCCTATTATTTCCGATTCCTAGATCAATGGGATTAAACTAGTAATGATGGGTTTGCATATAGTCTGGTAATGTTAGGATTTAATTTCTTGCAAAAGTACTCTAGTCATTTATTTCTAGAATCATTACTTGCTGGATTGGAGTTGTAGGAAGGTAATTGCAATTCTGAAATTCTTAAATAGGCAATTCAGATTAGTTTAATCATGAGAGGAGTTTGACTGAGTAGATAGGTAGGATAGTGAATTCTTCATTCAATTAATTAGTTACTTAGTGTTTATGCACAAACAGTGTGAATTATATTTTAAATAAAAAGACTTCCTTGGGTTGAAAATTTACATTGAGCATTCTGTATGTTGGCTGTAACTAACTAGCATATAGAGTGACCAACAAGGTTGAATTTACTTCCAGAAATATTCCTTTCTGCAACTTGCAGGATGCTGGATGCATGATGTAGAAATGTTCTTCTCTAAATTCTATTCCACGTATATTTCCTTCCGCAACTCTTCTTTCCACAACTTGCGGGATGCAGGATCTGGGATGCGGCTTCACAATCTCTATTTCCACAAATCTCCTTCCGCAACTCTCCTTTTTGCATGCAGGATGCGGGATGTGGCTTCACAATCTCTATTTCTTAACCTAATTATATCCGCAATGGTCTATTCCACATGTGGGATGTGGGATGTGGGATGCAAGATCGCAATTTCCATATTTCCTTGATTTCGTAAACTCAATATTTCCACACTATTGACTCTTGCAGGTTGATTCTCAGTCATTGATATGTCTCTAGATGCAGAACAGATTGTGACCGTCAATTTTCGTCATGATCTTTCTCCACCATTTGATCTCCTCTAAGATCTTTCTTCGTAGATCGTCGACTTGATCACTGACAGGATCAATTCTATACTATTGGGAAGTTAGAGAATTTATACTCATACTTGAATAGAGTGAATGCAAGATGAATTCATGCCTCTATAGATTTCTACAAAAATTTTGGGAATCCATCAAAATACATACAAAATTCAATGAACTTCGAGCTAGATGCTCCTGCAACAATTAGAGCGAGCAATTATGGTCACGTTCTATCTCTAGTGGATGGGAGGGGACATGACAGTGTGGTATCAGAGATGCTGGTTGCAGAATTGGGCCTTTATGGGTCAAGTTGAACAATTAACAGAGCTGTTGGTAAATGGGTTTTACTTTTGATTTTATTATGCAACTAACAATTTTTTGTATTAACACATTTTGCAGAATTATAGTCACCCTCAAAGGGCAACATTCTAGATAGTGCATTTCGGTAAAGTTGGTTTGGCTGAGCCATGACAACCGACATGTGTGATGATGCACAAAACCCCAATGAATATGAGGAAGATGCTATGGGGGAAAATTTCCGAGTTGGAAATGCTAAGACAGAGTCTAATGGGAGGAGGTTTCAAGATACTCCCCCAGATTTTGCAGCCACCATGAGAAGCCTAAGGGTGGAGATGCAAAGTTACAGGGCATATAATGAAAGATTGGTTAAGGCTCTAGATGAGAAGAATAAGCTAAATGTAGACATGTTGGAAAGTTTGACAGACATTGAAAGGCGGATGATCTTTGGGGACTGGACAGTGAGACCAGAAGGAAGTAAGAGCACTGCTAGAAGAAGAAAGAGATCTTCTAGTGGGTCATCTGACTTTGAAGGATCCACTGTTGGTTCAAGTTCTTCTTCTCATGAGAATAAGAGAAATAGGTGCTACTAGAACCGTTCACATGATGAATTTAAGAATTCAAGGCCTCCTACCTTCAATGGAGAGATAAAGAATGGTCAAAAGCTGAATCTTGGCTTCTTGGGATGAGGAAATATTTCCAAGTTCAAGAATACTCGAGAAATATGAAGGCTAGGGTAGCCATATTCAGCTTGACTGGAAGAGCATCCATATGGAGGGAGCACTTCAGGAAAGTGAAAAAGATTAATGAAAGGAAGATTGTGTGGAAACAGTTCCAAAAGTATTTCAAGCAAAAGTACCTCTCTAACAGGTACTATGATGATAAGATCAAAAAATTCCGTGAGCTAAGATTAGGGTAGTAGACCATGGAAGAGTATGCAAACAGGTTCTTGGAGCTATTGAGGTATGTCAGGTGCATCAAAGATGAAAAATTAAAAATCCAGCGTTTCCTGAGTGGATTTCCTCAGTCTTACAAAGAAATAATTGAGTTTTATGAACCTAGAACTCTAGAAGAAGCGATAAGGAAAGATAAGTATTTCTATGAGAAAAGAAAAGGAGAACCTGATTATCATAAGACATGGAAGGACAAGAAGAATGAGAATTTTGAACAAAGGAAGAAATGTTTCAATCCTTCTAACTTTAGGAATTAGTATAAGCAGCTGTCCCAAATCGAGAAGCATCCAACTAGAGTTGTGGGAGAAAATCCAAGAGATCCACAATAGAACATAGAACCACTCCAATGTTGGAAATGTGGAGGACCCCACATGCACAAGAATTGTCCACTTGAGAATGAGAATGCAAGGATATATTACAACATTCAAGAGGTAGAAACAGTGGGTCAATTAGCAAGGGTCGTCCCTAGGATATATGCAGCACTGGAGGACCACCAGGAATATCACCAGTAAACTGTGGTTGAAGTTGCAAGTAAGATTGTTGAGCAATCTGTTTCTATTTTGATTGACCCTGGTTCTACTCACAATTACATTTCTCCTAGAGTAGTGGAGATTTGTTCTTTTAAGAAATTAAAGCATAGCAAATCGTGGTTAGTTCAGCTAGTGACTGGAACTAAGAGAAAGGCTAGTGAAGTGGTAGAGAAATGCCCATTGGTGATGAATGGAGTAGTCACTTTTGTAGATATGAATGTTCTACCACTTTGTTCCTATGATGTTCTCATTAGAATGGATTGGTTAGAAGCTCACAGGGTAAATCTCGACTACTATAATAAGAATTTTGAATGCATGGATGAAGAAGGGAACCCAATAGTTGTAATAGGCATTTCAAAGGTGATTTCTGTGAGGCAGATTTCAGCAATGCAATTGAAGAAGTTTTGTAGGAAAGTTTTCCAATTGTATGCGGTTCATATTTTGGAGGCAACAAAGAATGAAACTCCTAGGTTGGAGGAATTTCATGTGTTGCAAGAATTCACGGATGTGTTTCCTGATGAGATTCTAGGGCTTCCTCTAAAGAGAGAAATTGATTTCACAATTGAGCTTGTTCTAGGAGAAACACCAGTGTCCAAGACACCTTATAGAATGAGTACATCGGGAATGAGTACAATATGCAGTTGCACGATTTATTGGAGAAGAAGTATATCAGGCCGAGTGTGTCTCCTTGGGGAGCATTAGTTCTGTTTGTGAAGAAGAAATATGGTACACTCAGATTGTGTATTGATTACAGAAAACTGAACAAAGTCATTGTGAATAACAAATATCCTTTTCCTAGAATTGATGACCTCTTTGATCAAATGAGAGGAGCAAAGGTATTTTCCAAGATTGAATTGAGGTCTGGTTACCATCAGGTGAGAATCAAGGATGAAGACATTNTTTCTTGTTTTCCTTGATGAAATTCTTATTTATACTAAGAACGAGGAAGATCATGAAGATCATATGAGATTGACATTACAATTTCTCAGGGATAATCATTTGTATGCAAAGTTGAGCAAGTGTGAATTCTATAAAGATAGAATTCAGTATTTGGGTCACATTATCTCAGAAGATGGTATATTTGTGGACCCTGACAAGATTGAAGCCATTATGAATTGGCCTACTCCAATAGATGTGACAGATGTAAGATGTTTTATGGGACTTGTAGGATACTACACCAGATTCATTGAAGGATTCTCCAAGGTTGCACAAGCCATCACTTCTTTGCAAAGGAAGGGGATAAATTTTTAATCTACATCGAGGCGTGAAGAAAGATTCTAGAAGTTTAAGAATATTCTCATAAGTGCACCAGTATTGAAAGTTGCAGACCTAGAGAAAGCTTTTGTGGTGTGTACTCAGTGCATGCGGTCAAGGACTTAGAGGAGTTCTTATGGAATACAACCACGTAATATGTTATGAGTCAAGAAAGTTGAAGGAGAATGAGAAGAACTATGCCACTCATGATCTGGAACTTGCAGCCATAGTACATGCTCTCAAGATGTGGAGGCATTACTTGATGGGAAGAAGATTTGAGCTAAGGACAAACCATTATGGTATGAAGTATTTGTTTGATTAATCTACTTTAAATGCTAGGCAAGCTAGATGTTTGGAGTTATATGTGAGTTTGATTTTGAAATCAAGCACATAAAGGGAAAATAGAATATTTGAGGAGGGTTGTTATGGATGAGATCCATAAAGCTCCATATTCTGGGAACCTAGGATATCAAAAGGAAATTGCTACAGTGCTGGAGGCGCTAGTCGGTGAGTCGACTAGACTAGTTAGTCAACTAATCGGAGATTAGGTCGGCCTCAAAGGCCGTGTTGGTTGACTGAACCGACAGATAGATAGTTATTCATAACTATTTTGTAATCAAATATAATAGGTTGTTGAGCCAGATATGAACATGGTTCAGTTGTGTGTATGTATGGACCCTCATGTGATTCATTAATATAATCTGTTATTATAGCATCTGTTCTTGTCTCTTTTCTCTACATGAATATATGATTATATATGTGTATTATTGGTAACCTTATGTGATCTGGGTGATTACAACATTGGTTCCATTTCTGGTAGTACATATATAGATGAGATGATCATACGTAGATGATATCAGAGCAAGAGATTAAGAACTGGTGGGAGCGTAAGATCACAAACTATTTGTAGAATTACGTGAGAAGAAATAGATTGACCATTGCTCAGGTGAAGGAGAAATTATTCATCGAAACACATGAGAAATTTGTAGAATCAGTGCCCCAGTTGTTGAAAAAACTATTAGATGAAGCCGAAAGAAATTAAAGACCAAGAATTGCTTCAGAAACTAATCCGAGGAGGACGAACAAACTTGTCAGAGTGGTTTGAGAAAATCACAGACGAATTCTATGAAGAGCAAGAAGTGGAGGAGAGAGTTTTAGTTGAAAGTATTGAAAAAATATTCTATACTGACTTCACTGAGTAGTTTCTTTGTTCACTACCAACCCTTTTGTTCAAATTTCTGATCAATAGAGGAGTAGGACATATAGTCGAATCTCTTCCATTACTCAATGAACCACCATCAAACACTAACTGGGTGGAAAAGTAGAAAGCGTGGGAAAAATTTATTGCAGAAAGGGAGTGGGAGTACTTCTTGAGCAAGTAGACATAACTATCCGGGATTACTAAAGCATCGGGTAGGATATGGGGGGTAGCTGGCCATGTGTCAGGGTAGAGTAGAAGGATTCTAGTCGAACTGAGAAAATACCATCACCAGTAGTGAAAAGTTGACCTAAGAAGGAAATTGAGCGGACAGTGACTCATAAAGGTACATCGGACTTACAGAAGATAGAAAGGTAGAAGAGGTAGAGAAGTAGGGAAGAGATATGAGAGAAAGCTATAATGCTCCAAATAAGAATGGTTTCCAGGGTGATAGAACATGAGGAAAATCCATCAAAGTCAGGTCATGATTGACATGAAGAAGGCATAGACGAAGATACATCACCAATGGACGAAGATTTGTGGATAGAGCAGTGAGAAGCTCTCCAACTGGAAATACCCCAGGAGGTAAGACCTCTGTCTTTGATAAATCTAAGTACCCGAATGCAAGCCACTGTCAAAGAGGACCCAAGACTAAGAGCTAGTGAGTTTGGTATATGGAGCTGACTAGACGACGGAGTAAATGATGACAAGCATTTAGTGATCCATTGACCGAAGGAAGGAAATTGGGTTACACTTCAGGTGTACCCTTCCAACTGAAGCATCCACTTACTCTACACTGGACATGAAGGAGCACCTCCCCTACCAAAAATAGCTTTACAAAATACATACCAGTCAGATTCATGGGCAAAAAACTGCAGTTGGACATCAAGAGAAGAAGTCAAACCTAACCAAAATTTTTTCAAAGAAGAACCATTAACCAAAATATCGGATGGAAACAAAAGTTCCATCGAGACTAGCTATTAACAAAGAGTTACATAGAATATCCCACTACCCCCACCACCACCCCCACCATCGCCACCTACTGAAGGAGAAGCCTATGTCGACATGGGGAAGGACTTAGCATACATTCCCCTCTATGAGGGTGACGAAGATCTAAGGAGACATTGGTTCATCTGCAAGTCAACATGGGAGGCCAATCAAGTTGCAAATGAAGATAGATAGATGGCATAGTTTTTAGGTGCCCTACAAAAGAGAGAATTAACTTGGTATATGACCTATACTGAAAGGACACCTAACACATCCAAAGCAGATATTAAACAACAGTTTCTATCCTTCTTCAAAACACTAGATGCGAAGCATCTGGCAGCAAAAAAACTTAAGTTAGAAACAATGCGAGACTATGAAAAAAGATGGAAAGACCTCTTGAGACAAATAGACTATGTTATTGATGAACAATTATTGATTCAATTATTTCTTGTAGGGATCTCCCAAAAGATCCGACGACATAAAAGTCTGCAGACATTCAAAACGTATGAAGAAGCACTGACAAAATCCCTGCAGGTCAAGATGGATGAGGACTACCCAACATACCCTACTGTCGACGCGCGAATTGAAGAACAGTTGGAAATCATGTAGAAATCCTTAAGAGAATTGAACCTCAAAGGTTAGGATATTTGGTGCACGAAATGCTCTACAACCGACCATAGCAAGGATAATTGTCGACAGGATGTAAGCCAACAAGATGTTCGTTTTGTTCAAACAAAATGTTTCTGTGATATCTGTCAGGATCATGGAGACCACACGACTAAGGATTGCCCATACAACATGAAGAATGGCAAAGCTTCTTGGTGTGCTATCTGTGAATTCAAGAGTCATGCAAGAGTTGACTGCCATTTGAACCTAAAAAACTGACAAAACTATCAGGAAGTTTACCAAACAAACATTGTGGCCTAGAATAATGATAATATCCTAAGGAACAATGAACAGAACTTACCAAGAAATCAACGCTATGAAGGTTGTAGATACGAGCGCCGGTTCAACAATCATCGTGGAGGATTTGGAGGTCAAGGATGATTCTTTGGAAATCATGACAATCAACCATGATGACCAATCCAATGTTTTACATGCTATAAAGAAGGACACCGGTATGCAGGTTGTCCGTATAAAGACATAACCGACCTGAAATTTTTTACTAGCTGTGGTGTGGGTGATCACTCATTGGAATATTATCCCACCATACTTAACAAAATTGATAAAAAGAAAAATGTTAATGTCTTGTCTTGTGTTCAGAAATGTGATGTAGTTCACACAAATAATCTACACATAATAACTAGACAAGGAACAAAAATTGGAGGTGATAATCCAAGAATAAGCAAAATTAAAGAAAAAAATGAATACCCTAACCCTACAAAGCAACAACATTTGTATAATGATGCATCAAACATGTTTCAAGAATTTTATAGACAAGAAGCAGTTGATGACAATCGATAGAACACACTTCATGAACTATTGAACTTAATACATAAAGATAAGTTGGTGGCACAATTCATTGACCTATTATACAATATTAAGGAGAAAAATGATACAGATAAACAAACTAAGAGTATATGTAGTTTAAATCAAAAGGATAAGAATGATTCTGATCCACTTGTTGATCTTGATATCGAAGGATACCACGTTCGACAAGTTGTTCTCTAATTTGGATCCCAAGTACATGATAATAGTTGGGTAGGCCTCGACTGAATGAATTAGGCATATATTTAAAGTTAACTGACCAAGGACTGATAGGGGTTTGGAGAAATGTCGATACAACGATAAAAGGCATTTCCACAAAAGTCGATTTTGAAATCATCGACCCTAAGGAAGGATCCAATTCCTTCCCAGCCCTGGTAGGATGTCCATGGGGCCAAAAAATGAAGGCATCAATCTCATTGGACAAGGAAAGAATAAAACTAAAGGGAACGAACAAAAAGTTATTGTCCCCATTTATCCTTCACAAGGAGAACCCTGTACTGAGCCTGTAGATGAGGAAGTCGATGTTTGTCAACTCTATCAGATTCAAAATGATGAAGATTATACTGGACCTAATAGTTATGGAAAACTCATCTAGGGAACCAGGATTCAGTTGGATATAATTCGGATGCAAAATTGTATGATTGGGAAATCGAAAACTATGTAACAAAAGCAAGGGGTTTTTAGACTATTCAGGCTATCCAGAAGAAAACAACTCGATAGTGATTTTCTGTATCAATTATTCCAAAAATATTTGAAAATAAAATAAGGGAATACCCCTATTTGGCATCGATAAACATAGATAATAAATAAAATATTCTATATAAAGAGAGAGAGTCACCAGTTCTCCATATAGAACAATTCTCTAAGAACCTAGGTGAACATGGCTGACTCCAAATTGTGGTATAAATGTTTACAGGACAAGTTTCTCAATGGTGGAACACCCATCAATCGAGATTACAAATGTGGACAACAACTTTGACTCTCTTTGTAGAAAGGTTTGGAGGTAGGAAGATAACTAAATAGGCACAAATACCTGTCTTCACACAAGGACATGATCCGGAAAATCACATAAGAACATGTGAAAAAGAATGGAGAAGACTTGGTTACAAAGACGAGCATACATGGCCACACCTATTTCCCTCGACATTGGATGATCTACCAAATAAATGGTGTAAAATGGAAGAAGCACGAGGTGAAACATTCCTATGGAATGAAATTAGAGAAAATTTTATTAAAGGATTTAGTTTTACAATAGAAGATGAAAAATGAGTTGAGGCTACAAAACAAATAATTTTTTTTTATACAGCCGACTACTAACAAATCAACACAGAATAATAGTCGATCGAATGCAGCATGCCATAATATTCGATCCAACATAATATCATAGTTGACGAGACTCTGATTAGAAAATGAACATACATATGGGAAAATATTTTAGTGGAAGTTTGATCACCCAGAAACGGTCATACTGGTAGGAAACGATATTTAAAATCGAATCGACCGACAAAGATGATACTGACTGGATGATGACAACAGACTTTCCAGCGATATTTTCATAGTTCAAAGAAGGTAGTCGACAAATTAATGAAAGCAAGGCGCCAGAATGGATGGAAGAAAAAGTTAAAACCATAGAAGTTGCCATATCTAATGATAACAGATCAAAAATGGCAAGAATTGACGATTATTGGAGTGAAGAGCAAACAATAGAAATCATCGACTTATTAAAAGAATTTCAGTATGTCTTTTCTCGAGACTACATATACCTAAAAGGGTTAGTAAAAGAAATGGGTGAGATTAAGATCGATATCAAACCTGAAGCCAGGCCTATCAAGAAAATGTTGATGTATATGTAACTTCGGAATGTATTCTTCTTTGTATTATTGTAACTCGATGTTTATTCCGGGATGTTTCTATTATTTATTTGAGTCATGTGGTCATGCCCCGATGTTCCGATCGGGAGGATTATAATGTAAACAAGTCATATCAAGTCATTGGGTAAGTCCCCACTGTTTATGGGGCACTTGAGTTATTATACACTAATTAAGGTGTAGGCTCGAGTAGTAATTATTAGGTTGAGTGCACTTCAAGTCAACGGAAGAATATAAATAGAGAGTGAGAGTCTCTCTATTTATCACTTGTGACTTAGCTCTCTTGCTCTCTCAAGTGTGGTGCACTTTTGGAGAAGGAAATTCTTGGGCTTGATAGTAGACAGAAGGCTGCTGTTGTGAAGGGAGGTCATCTTACTTTTTTGGGATCACATCTCGTGGTGATACTATATTAGAGGAAGTTGAGGGGTTTTCTCCATTTATGGTTTCCCCTCCTAAAATCTTTGTGTCTCTTGTCTCTTGTGATGTGCTTATGTGATT
>LPNX011036594.1:10195-23241 GCA_001517045.1 Pseudotsuga menziesii
GACAAGATTGCACGCCAACTTTCGCGACCTTTCAAGCTATTTTGACACCCTTTAAGCCCAACCTTGTTAAAACTGCACGACGGAGTTTCCCTTTTGGGCAGTATCTTACAATTTAAATTTGATCATAAATTTGGATGCCAATTTGATCAATAAGCGTGCATGCAAAATTTTGAGAAATTCCAAAATATTTTCACCCTCTTTAAGACCAACCTTAGAAAAACCGCACGACGAAGTTTCACGTTTGATTAATTTCTCAAAATTTAAATTAAATCATAGATTTAAATCCGCATTTGGAAAATAAGAGTGCATGCCAACTTTCACGATGTTGAGAGCTATTTTCGCCATCTTTAAGCCAAACCCTAACAAAACTGCATGATGCAGTCTTAGCTTTGACCAGATTCTTAGAATTTAAACCTGATCATAAGTTTTGATGCATATTGGATAGACAAGCATGCACGCCACATTTCGCGACGTTTCAAGCTATTTTGACCCCCTTTAAGCCCAACCCTGTTGAAACTGCAGGACGGAGTTTCCCTTTCGAGCAGTTTCTCAGAATTTAAATTTGATCATAAATTTGGATTCCAATTTGATCAACAAGCGTGCATGCAAACTTTTGAGACATTCCAAAATATTTTCACCCCCTTTAAGCCCAACCTTAGCAAAACCTCACAACGAAGTTTGACGTTTGACTAATTTCTCAAAATTAAAATTTAATCATAGATTTAAATCCGCATTTGGAAAATAATACTGCATGCCAACTGTCACGATGTTGAGAGCTATTTTCACCATCTTTAAGCCAAACCCTAACAAAACTGCATGATGCAGTCCCAACTTTGACCAGATTCTTAGAATTTAAACCTGATCATATGTTTGGAGGCATATTGGATAGCCAAGCATGCACGCCATCTTTCACGACGTTTCAAGCTATTTTGACCCCCTTTAAGCCCAACCATGTTGAAACCGCACGAAGGAGTTTCCCTTTCGAGCGGTTTCTCAGAATTTAAATTTGAACATAGATTTGGATGCCAATTTGATCAACAAGCGTGCATGCAAACTTTTGAGACATTCCAAAAATATTTTCACCCCCTTTAAGCCCAACCTTAGCAAAACCGCACAACGGAGTTTCACGTTTGACTAATTTCTCAAAATTAAAATTTAATCATACATTTAAATCCGCATTTGGAAAATAAGAGTGCATGCCAACTGTCACGATGTTGAGAGCTATTTTCACCATCTTTAAGCCAAACCCTAACAAATCTGCATGATCCAGTCTCAACTTTGACCAGATTCTTAAAATTTAAACCTAATCATATGTTTGGATCCATATTGGATAGACAAGCATGCACGCCATCTTTCGCGATGTTTCAAGCTATTTTGACCCCCTTTAAGCCCAACCCGGTTGAAACCGCACGACGGGGTTTCCCTTTCGAGCAGTTTCTCAGAATTTAAATTTGAACATAAATTTGGATGCCAATTTGATCAACAAGCTTGCATGCAAACTTTTGAGACATTCCAAAATATTTTCAACCCCTTTAAGCCCAACCTTAGGAAAACCGCACAACGAAGTTTCACGTTTGACTAATTTCTCAAAATTAAAATTTAACAATAGATTTAAATCCTCATTTGGAAAATAAGAGTGCATGCCAACTTTCACGATGTTGAGAGCTATTTTCGCCATCTTTAAGCCAAACCCTAACAAAACTGCATGATGCAGTCTCAGCTTTGACCAGATTCTTAGAATTTAAACCTGATCATATGTTTGGATGCATATTAGATATACAAGCATGCACGCCAATTTCCGCGACGTTTCAAGCTATTTTGACCCCCTTTAAGCCCAACCCTGTTAAAACCGCACGACGGAGTTTCCCTTTCGAGCAGCTTCTTAGAATTTAAATTTGATCATAAATTTGGATGCCAATTTGATCAACAAGCATGCATGCAAATTTTTGAGGCATTCCAAAATATTTTCACCCCTTTTAAGCCCAACCTTAGCAACACCGCACAACGAAGTTTCACGTTTAACTAATTTCTCAAAATTAAAATTTAATCATAAATTTAAATCCGCATTTGGAAAATAAGAGTGAATGCCAACTTTAACGATGTTGAGTGCTGTTTTCGCCATCTTTAAGCCAAACCCTACCAAAACTGCATGATGCAGTCTCAGCTTTGACCAGATTCTTAGAATTTAAACCTGATCATATGTTTGGATGCATATTTGATAGGCAAGCATGCACACCAACTTTCACGACGTTTCAAGCTATTTTGACCACCTTTAAGCCCAACCATGTTGAAACCGCATGACGGAGTTTCCCTTTCGAGCAGTTTCTTAGAATTTAAATTTGATCATAAATTTGGATGCCAATTTGATCAACAAGCGTGCATGCAAAATGTTGATACATTCCAAAATATTTTCACCCCCTTTAAGCCCAACCTTAGCAAAACCGCAGAACGAAGTTTCACGTTTGACTAATTTCTCAAAATTAAAATTTAATCATAGATTTAAATCCGCATTTGGAAAATAAGAGTGAATGCCAACTTTAACGATGTTGAGAGCTACTTTTGCCATCTTTAAGCCAAACCCTAACAGAACTGCATGATGCAGTCTCAGCTTTGACCAGATTCTTAGAATTTAAACCTGATCATATGTTTCGATGCATATTGGATAGGCAAGCATGCACGCCAACTTTCACGACGTTTCAATCTATTTTGACCCCCTTTAAGCCCAACCATGTTGAAACCGCACGACGGAGTTACCCTTTCTAGCAGTTTCTTAGAATTTAAATTTGATCATAAATTTGGATGCCAATTTGATCAACAAGCGTGCATGCAAACTTTTGAGACATTCCAAAATATTTTCACCCCCTTTAAGCTCAACCTTAGCAAAACCGCACAATGAAGTTTCACGTTTGACTAATTTTTCAACATTAAAATCTGATCATAGATTTAAATCCACATTTGGAAAATAAGAGTGCATGCCAACTTTCACGATGTTGAGAGCTATTTTCACCATCTTTAAGCCAAACCCTAACAAAACTGCATGATGCAGTCTCAGCTTTGACCAGATTCTTAGAATTTAAACCTGATCATATGTTTGGATGCATATTGGATAGACAAGCATGCACGCCAACTTTCGCGACGTTTCAAGCTATTTTGACCCGCTTTAAGCCCAACCATGTTTAAACAGCACGACGGAGTTTCCCTTTCGAGCAGTTTCTTAGAATTTATTAAAATTTAAATCCGATCATATGTTTGGATGCATATTGGGTAGACAAGCATGCACGCCAACTTTCGCGACGTTTCAAGCTATTTTGACCCCCTTTAAGCCCAACCCGATTGAAACCGCACGATTGGGTTTCCCTTTCGTGCAGTTTCTTAGAATTTAAATTTGATCATAAATTTGGATGCCAATCTGATCAACAAGCGTGCATGCAAACTTTTGAGACATTCAAAAATATTTTCAACACCTTTAAGCCCAACTTTAGCAAACCGCACAACGAAGTTTCACGTTTGACTAATTTCTCAAAATAAAAATTTAACCATAGATTTTAATCCGCATTTCGAAAATAAAAGTGCATGCCAACTTTCACGATGTTGAGAGCTATTTTCGCCATCTTTAAGCCAAACCCTAACAGAACTGCATGATGCAGTCTCAGCTTTGAGCAGATTCTTAGAAGTTAAACCTGATCATATGTTTGGATGCATATCGGATAGACAAGCATGCACGCCAATTTTCGCGACGTTTCAAGCTATTTTGACCCCCTTTAAGCCTAACCCTGCTGAAACCGCACGACGGAGTTTTCCTTTCGGGCAGTTTCTTAGAATTTAGATTTGATAATAAATTTGGATGCCAATTTGATCAACAAGCGTGCATGCAAACTTTTGAGACATTGCAAAATATTTTCACCCCCTTTAAGCCCAACCTTAGCAAAACCGAACAACGAAGTTTCACGTTTGACTAATTTCTCAAAATTAAAATTTAATCATTGATTTAAATCCGCATTTGGAAAATAAGAGTGAATGCCAACTTTGACGATGTTGAGAGCTATTTTCGCCATCTTTAAGCCAAACCCTAACAAAACTACATGATGCAGTCTCAGCTTTGACCAGATTCTTAGAATTTAACCCTGATCATATGTTTGGATGCATATTGGATAGACAAGCATGCATGGAAACTTACACGACGTTTCAAGCTATTTTGTCCCCCTTTAAGCCCAACCATGTTGAAACCGCACGACGGAGTTTCCCTTTCGAGCAGTTTCTTAGAATTTAAATTTGATCATAATTTTGGATGCCAATTTGATCAACAAGCGTGCATGCAAACTTTTGAGACATTCCAAAATATTTTCACCCCCTTTAAGCCCAACCTTAGCAAAACAGCACAACGGAGTTTCACGTTTGAGTAATTTCTCAAAATTAAAATTTAATCATAGATTTAAATCCGCATTTGGAAAATAAGAGTGCATGCCAACTTTCATGATGTTGAGAGCTATTTTCGCCATCTTTAAGCCAAACCCGAACAAAACTGTATGATGTAGTCTCAGCTTTGACCAGATTGTTTGAATTTAAACATGATCTTATGTTTGGATGCATATTGGATAGGCAAGCATGCACGCCAACATTCACGACGTTTCAAGCTATTTTGACCCCCTTTAAGCCCAACCATGTTGAAACCACAAGACGGAGTTTCCCTTTCAAGCAGTTTCTTAGAAATTAAATTTGATCATAAATTTGGATGCCAATTTGATCAACAAGCGCGCATGCAAAATTTTGAGACATTCCAAAATATTTTCACCCCCTTTAAGCCCAACCTTAGCAAAACCGCACAACGAAGTTTCACGTTTGACTAATTTCTCAAAATTAAAATTTAATCATAGATTTAAATCCGCATTTGGAAAATAAGAGTGAATGCCAATCTTAACGATGTTGAGAGCTATTTTCGCCATCTTTAAGCCAAACCCTAACAAAACTGCATGATGCAGTCTCATCTTTGACCAGATTCTTAGAATTTAAACCTGATCATATGTTTGGATGCATATTGGATAGGCAAGCATGCACGCCAACTTTCACGACGTTTCAAGCTATTTTGACCCCCTTTAAGCCCAACCATGTTGAAACGGCACGACGGAGTTTCCCTTTCGAGCAGTTTCTTAGAATTTAAATTTGATCATAAATTTTGATGCCAATTTGATCAACAAGCGTGCATGCAAAATTTTGAGACATTCCAAAATATTTTCACCCCCTTTAAGCCCAACCTTAGCAAAATCGCACAATGAAGTTTCACGTTTGACCAACTTTCTCAAAATTAAAATTTAATCATAGATTTAAATACGCATTTGGAAAATAAGAGTGAATGCCAACTTTAACGATGTTGAGAGGCATTTTCGCCATCTTTAAGCCAAACCCTAACAAAAATGCATGATGCAGTCTCATCTTTGACCAGATTCTTAGAATTTAAACCTGATCATATTTTTGGATGCATATTGGATAGGCAAGCATGCACGCCAACTTTCACGACGTTTAAGGCTATTTTGACCCCCTTTAAGCCCAACCATGTTTCTCAGAATTTAAACCTGATCATATGTTTGGATGCATATTGGATAGACAAGCATGCATGCCAACTTTAGCGACGTTTGAAGCTATTTTTACCCCATTTAAGCCCAACCCTGTTCAAACCGCACGACAGAGTTTCCCTTTCGAGCAGTTTCTTAGAATTTAAATTTGATCATAAATTTGGATGCCAATTTGATCAACAAGCGTGCATGCAAACTTTTGAGACATTCCAAAATATTTTCACCCCCTTTTAGCCCAACCTTAGCAAAACCGCACAACGAAGTTTCACGTTTGACTAATTTCTCAAAATTAAAATTTAATCATAGATTTAAATCCGCATTTGGAAAATAAGAGTGCATGCCAACTTGCACGATGTTGAGAGGTATTTTCGCCATCTTTAAGCCAAACCCTAACAAAACAGCATGATGCCGTACCAGCTTTGACCAGATTCTTAGAATTTAAACCTGATCATATGTTTGGATGCATATTGGATAGACATGCATACACGCCAACTTTCGCGACGTTTCAAGCTATTTTGACCCCCTTTAAGCCCAACCCTGTTGAAACCGCACGACGGAGTTTCCCTTCCGAGCAGTTTCTTTGAATTTAAATTTTGATTGTAAATTTGGATGCTAATTTGATCAACAAGCGTGCATGCAAAGTTTTGAGACATTCCAAAATATTGTCACCCCCTTTAAGCCCAACCTTAGCAAAATCGCACAACGAAGTTTCACGTTTGACTAATTTCTCAAAATTAAAATTTAATCATAGATTTAAATCTGCATTTGGAAAATAAGAGTGCATGCCAACTTTCACGATGTTGAGAGCTATTTTCGCCATCTTTACGCCAAACCCTAACAAAAATGCATGATGCAGTCTCAGATTCGACCAGATTCTTAGAATTTGAACCTGAACATATGTTTGGATGCATATTGGATAGACAAGCATGCACGCCAACTTTCACAACGTTTTAAGCTATTTTGAACCCCCTTTAAGCCCAACCCTGTTGAAACCGCACGATGGAGTTGCCCTTTCGAGCAGTTTCTTAGAATTTAAATTTGATCATAAATTTGGATGCCAATTTGATCAACAAGCATGCATGCAAACTTTTGAGACATTCCAAAATATTTTCACCCCCTTTAAGCCCAACCTTAACAAAACCGCACAATGAAGTTTAACGTTTGACTAATTTCTCAAAATTAAAATTTAATCATAGATTTGAATGCGCATTTGAAAAATAAGAGTGCATGCCAACTTTCACGATGTTGAGAGCTATTTTCACCATCTTTAAGCCAAACCCTAACAAAACTGCATGATGCCGTCCCAGCTTTGACCAGATTCTTAGAATTTAAACCTGATCATATGTTTGGATGCATATTGGATAGACAAGCATGCACGCCAACTTTAGCGACATTTCAAGCTATTTTGACCCCCTTTAAGCCCAACCCTGTTGAAACCGCACGACGGAGTTTCCCTTTCGAGCAGTTTCTTAGAATTTAAATTGATCATTAATTTGGATGCCAATTTTATCAACAAGCGTGCATGCAAACTTTTGAGACATTCCAAAATATTTTTACCCCATTTAAGCCCGACCTTAGCAAAACCGCACAACGAAGTTTCACGTTTGACTAATTTCTCAAAATTAAAATTTAATCATAGATTTAAATCCGCATTTGGAAAATAAGAGTGCATGCCAACTTTCACGATGTTGAGAGCTATTTTCGTCATCTTTAAGCCAAACCCTAACAAAACTGCATGATGCAGTCTTAACTTTGACCAGATCCTTAGAATTTAAACCTGATCATATGTTTGGATGCATATTGGATAGACAAGCATGCACGCCAACTTTCACGACGTTTCAAGCTATTTTGACCCCCTTTAAGCCCAACCCTGTTGAAACCGCACGACGGAGTTTCCCTTTCGATCAGTTTCTTAGAATTTAAATTTGATCATAAATTTGGATGCCAATTTGATCAGCAAGCGTGCATGCAAACTTTTGAGACATTCCAAAATATTTTCACCCCCTTTAAGCCCAACCTTAGCAAAACCGCACAACGAAGTTTCACATTTGACTAATTCCTCAAAATTAAAATTTAATCATAGATTTAAATCCGCATTTGGAAAATAAGAGTGCATGCCAACTTTCAAGACGTTGAGAGCTATTTTCGCCATGTTTAAGCCAAACCCTAACAAAACTGAATGATGCAGTCTCAGCTTTGACCAGATTCTTAGAATTTAAACCGGATCATATGTTTGGATGCATATTGGATAGACAAGCATGCACGCCAACTTTCACGACGTTTCAAGCTATTTGACCCCCTTTAAGCCCAACCCTGTTGAAACCGCACGACGGAGTTTCCCTTTCGAGCAGTTTCTTAGAATTTAAATTTGATCATAAATTTGGATGACAATTTGATCAACAAGCGTGCATGCAAACTTTTGAGACATTCCAAAATATTTTCACCCCCTTTAAGCCCAACCTTAGCAAAACCGCACAACAAATTGTCACGTTTGACTAATTTCTAAAAATTAAAATTTAATCGTAGATTTAAATCCGCATTTGGAAAATAAGAGTGCATGCCAACTTTCACGATGTTGAGAGCTATTTTCACCATCTTTAAGCCAAACCCTAACAAAACTACATCATGCAGTGTCAACTTTGACCAGATTCTTAGAATTTAAACCTGAACATATGTTTGGATGCATATTGGATAAAAGAACATGCACGCCAACTTTCGTGACGTTTCAAGCTATTTTGACCCCCTTTCAGCGCAAACTTGTTGAAACCGCACGACGGAGTTTCCCTTTCGAGCAATTTCGTAGAATTTAAATTTGATCAATAAGCGTGCATGCAAACTTTTGAGACATTCCAAAAATATTTTCACCCCCTTTAAGCCCATTCTTAGCAAATCCGCACAACAAAGTTTAACGTTTGACTAATTTCTCAAAATTAAAATTTAATCATAGATTTAAATCCGCATTTGGAAAATAAGAGTGCAAGCCAACTTTCACGATGTTGAGAGCTATTTTCACCATCTTTAAGCCAAACCCTAACAAAACTGCATCATGTAGTCTCAGCTTTGACCAGATTCTTAGAATTTAAACCTGATCATATGTTTGGATGCATATTGGATAGACAAGCATGCACGCCAACTTTCGCGACGTTTCAAGCTATTTTGACCCCCTTTAAGCCCAACCCTGTTGAAACCGCAGGACGGAGTTTTCCTTTCGAGCAGTTTCTCAGAATTTAAATTTGATCATAAATTTTGATGCCAGTTTGATCAACAAGCGTGCATGAAAACTTTTGAGACATTACAAAATATTTTCACCCCCTTTAAGCCCAACCTTAACAAAACCGCACAACGAAGTTTCACGTTTGACTAATTTCTCAAAATTAAAATTTAATCATAGATTTAAATCCGCATTTGGAAAATAAGAGCGCATGCCAACTTTCAAGATGTTGAGCGCTATTTTCGCCATCTTTAAGCCAAAACCTAACAAAACTGCATTATGCAGTCTCAGCTTTGACCAGATTCTTAGAATTTAAACCTGATCATATGTTTGCATGCATATTGGATAGAATAGCATGCATGCCAACTTTCACGACGTTTCAAGCTATTTTGACCCCCTTTAAGCCCAAGCCTGTTGAAACCGCACGACGGAGTTTCCCTTTCGAGCAGTTTCTCAGAATTTAAATTTGATCATAAATTTGGATGCCAATTTCATCAACAAGCGTGCATGCAAACTTTTGAGACATTCCAAAATATTTTCACCCCCTTTAAGCCAAACCTTAGCAAAACCGAACAACGAAGTTTCACTTTTGACTAATTTCTCAAAATTAAAATTTAATCATAGATTTAAATCTGCATTTGGAAAATAAGAGTGCATGCCAAATTTCATAACGTTGAGAGCTATTTTCGCCATCTTTGAGCCAAACCCTAACAAAACTGCATCATGCAGTCTCATCTTTGACCAGATTCTTAGAATTTAAACCTGATCATATGTTTGGATGCATATTGGATAGACAAGCATGAACGCCAACTTTCGCGACGTTTCAAGCTATTTTGACCCCCTTTAATCCCAACCCTATTGAAACCACACGACGGAGTTTCCCTTTCGAGCAGTTTCTTAAAATTCAAATTTGATCACAAATTTTGATGCCAATTTGATCAACAAGCGTGCATGCAAACTTTTGACACATTCCAAAATATTTTCACCCCCTTTAAGCCCAACCTTACCAAAACCGCACAACGAAGTTTCACGTTTGACTAATTTCTCAAAATTAAAATTTAATCCTATATTTAAATCCGCATTTGGAAAATAAGAGTGCATGCCAACTTTCACGATGTTGAGAGCTATTTTCGCCATCTTTAAGCCAAACCCTAACAAAACTGCATGATGCAGTCTCAGCTTTGACCAGATTCTTAGAATTTAAATCTGATCATATGTTTGGATGCATATTGGATAGACAAGCATGCACTCCAACTTTCACGAGGTTTCAAGCTATTTTGACCCCCTTTAAGCCCAACCCTGTTGAAACCGCACGACGGAGTTTCCCTTTTGAGCAGTTTCTTAGAATTAAAATTTGATCATAAATTTGGATGCCAATTTGATCAACAAGCGTGCATGCAAACCTTTGAGACATTCCAAAATATTTTCACCACATTTAAGCCCAACCTTAGCAAAACCGCACAACGAAGTTTCACGTTTGACTAATTTCTCAAAATTAAAATTTAATCATAGATTTAAATCCGCATTTAGAAAATAAGAGTGCATGCCAACTTTCATGACGTTGAGAGCTATTTTCGCCATCTTTAAGCCAAACCCTAAAAAAACTGCATGATGCAGTCTCAGCTTTGACCAGATTCTTAGAATTTAAACCTGATCATAGGCTTGGATGCACATTGGATAGACAAGCATGCACGCCAACTTTCGCGACGTTTCAAGCTATTTTGACCCCCTTTAAGCCCAACCCTGTTGAAACCGCACGAGGAAGTTTCCCTTTCGAGCAGTTTCTTAGAATTTAAATTTGATCAACAAGCGTGCATGCAAACTTTTGAGACATTCCAAAATATTTTCACCCCCTTTAAGCCCAACCTTAGCAAAACCGCACAACGAAGTTTCATGTTTGACTAATTTCTCAAAATTAAAATTTAATCATAGATTTAAATCCGCATATGGAAAATAAAAGTGCATGCCAACTTTCACGATGTTGAGAGCTATTTTCACCATCTTTAAGCCAAACCCTAAAAAAACTGCATGATGCAGTCTCAGCTTTGACCAGATTCTTAGAATTTAAACCTGATCATATGTTTGGATGCATATTGGATAGACAAGCATGCACGCCAACTTTCGCGACGTTTCAAGCTATTTTGACCCCCTTTAAGCCCAACACTGTTGAAACCGCACGACGTAGTTTCCCTTTCGAGAAGTTTCTCAAAATTTAAATTTGATCATAAATTTGGATGCCAATTTGATCAACAAGCGTGCATGCAAACTTTTGAGACATTACAAAATATTTTTGCCCCCTTTAAGCCCAACCTTAGCAAAACTGCACAACGAAGTTTAAAGTTTGACTAATTTCTCAAAATTAAAATTTAATCATAGATTTAAATCCGCATTTGGAAAATAAGAGTGCATGCCAACTTTCACGATGTTGAGAGCTATTTTCGCCATCTTTAAGCCAAACCCTAACAAAACTACATGATGCAGTCTCAGCTTTGACCAGATTCCTAGAATTTAAACATGATCATATGTTTGGATGCATATTGGATAGACAAGCATGCATGCCAACTTTCACGAAGTTTCAAGCTATTTTGACCCCCTTTAAGCCCAACCCTGTTGAAACAGCACGACGGAGTTTCCCTTTCGAGTAGTTTCTTAGAATTTAAATTTGATCATAAATTTGGTTGCCAATTTGATAAACAAGCATGCATGCAAACTTCTGAGACATTCCAAAATATTTTCACCCCCTTTAAGCCAACCTTAGCAAAACTGCACAACGAAGTTTCACGTTTGAGTAATTTCTCAAAATTAAAATTTTATCATAGATTTAAATCCGCACTTGGAAAATAAGAGTGCATGCCAACTTTCAGGATGTTGAGAGCTATTTTCGCCATCCTTAAGCCAAACACTAACAAAACTGAATGATGCAGTCTCAGCTTTGACCAGATTCTTAGAATTTAAACCTGATCATATGTTTGGATGCATATTGGATAGACAATCATGCATGCCAACTTTCACGACGTTTCAAGCTATTTTGACCCCCTTTAAGCCCAACCCTGTTAAAACCGCACGACGGAGTTTCCCTTCCGAGCAGTTTCTTAGAATTTGAATTTGATCAACAAGCGTGCATGCAAACGTTTGAGACATTCCAAAATATTTTCACCCCCTTTAAGCCCAACCTTAGCGCACAACGAAGTTTCACGTTTGACTAATTTCTCAAAATTCAAATTTAATCATAGATTTAAATCCGCATTTGGAAAATAAGAGTGCATGCCAACTTTCACGATCTTGAGAGCTATTTTCACCATTTTTAAGCCAAACCTTAACAAAACTGCATGATGCATTCTCAGCTTTGACCAGATTCTTAGAATTTAAACCTGATCATATGTTTGGATGCATATTGGATAAACAAGCATGCACGCCAACTTTCGCGACGTTTCAAGCTATTTTCACCCCCTTTAAGCCGAACCTTGTTGAAACCGCAGGATGGAGTTTCCCTTTCGAAAAGTTTCTTAGAATTTAAATTTGATCATAAACTTGGATGCCAATTTGATCAACAAGCGTGCATGTAAAGTTTTGAGACATTCCAAAATATTTTCACCCCCTTTAAGCCCAACCTTAGCAAAACCGCACAACGAAGTTTCACGTTTGACTAATTTCTCAAAATTAAACTTTAATCATACATTTAAATCCGCATTTGGAAAATAAGAGTGCATGCCAACTTTCACGATGTTGAGAGCTATTTTCAACCATCTTTAAGCCAAAACCTAACAAAACTGAATGATGCAGTCTCAGCTTTGATCAGATTCTTAGAATTTAAACCTGATGATATGTTTGGATGCATACTGGATAGACAAGCATGCACGCCAACTTTCACGACGTTTCAAGCTATTTTGACCCCCTTTAAGCCCAACCCTGTTGAAACCGCACGACGGAGTTTCCCTTTCGAGCAGTTTCTTAGAATTTAAATTTGATCAACAAGCGTGCATGCAAACGTTTGAGACATTCCGAAATATTTTCACCCCCTTTCAGCCCAACCTTAGCAAAACCGCACAACGAAGTTTCACGTTTGACTAATTTCTCAAAATTAAAATTTAATCATACATTTAAATCCGCATTTGGAAAATAGGAGTGCATGCCAACTTTCACGATGTTGAGAGCTATTATCGTCATCTTTAAGCCAAACCCTAACAAAACTCCATGATGCAGTCTCAGCTTTGACCAGATTCTTAGAATTTAAACCTAATCATATGTTTGGATGCATATTGGAT
>LPNX011036632.1:0-32788 GCA_001517045.1 Pseudotsuga menziesii
CCACTGGTACCATTGGCTTCTTGACATCATTCTACTTTGTTCACTACCTCTTCTCTAAAAGGAGAATTGCAAGAGAGGATACTGTGCTCGGAACCTCAAGCATGCCTTTCCTTGAAAGCTTTGTATTGGGATTCAATTTATTTTCTCTTTTCTTGAGTATTTCAGACAGATATAGCTATGTTTTGAATATATCCTTACATCTTACATTGAAGGTAGCACTGTTCTATCCTCTTCTGTATCCAGTGGTTGGATAATATTTCTTCAGTATCATATAACTGACAGCTAGGTTTAGGTGTTTGTAGGTAGAGGTATTTTCGGGATATTCCCTCACATGAAAAAGATCGATCAGGAATTGTCATTTTTAAATTGATGATATTGGATGATTAGAGAAATAGATGCATAGCACAGTACTCTGTTTTTATGTCTTTAGTCTCCATCGAGGAGGAATCAATTCGTGTAGAAGAAGACAATACTCTGTTGCTCAGTCAAATGTTCAGGATAAATGTTCTTGTCCCACGTCAATAATGAAAGGAGAGTAGCTCCAGAAATAGCTCCATATATGGATTTCTTTTATAATCTTCATTCATGGTTTTGTACATATTCCATTAATTGTAATAAACAAAATTAGACATTGTTAGTATGGAGTGTTTTTTATCCTTGCTTATAATAGATTAATAAAAGCAAACCAACAATTTCATAGTTTCCAAAACCACAACATTTCTAGGGGAATCTCTTCCTTTAAAGTTATATTATTTGTTATAGACTGTACAATTTCCTACCGTGTAAGATAGCCTACAACTTAAGTAAAATGCCGTGATAGGAAGGCAGCAAATGGGTTTGGTAAAGCATCAACCATCTCTTTCACAGTCAATAGTTATTAACAACATTCTTTATCTAGAATTTACTAAATTCAGAAGGGTGGTGTCCTCTAACTCTTAAATGCACTATTGAAACCTGAAGCTAGAAAAGTGATATAGATTGATCTATAAACTCACACAAATATAATCGTACAGGCCTGCAAAACACCCGGAGTTTATCTTTATGTTTCTGAAGCAATTTGGCAGCTCCAAGAAGCATAGTGACATGTGCATCATGCCCACAAGCATGCATTTTACCAATATTCACACTCTTGTGCTCCCAATCCACGAGCTCCTTCACATCACAAGTAAAATCACTGAATTAGTAAAGACAAATTAAACAAGTAGGAACAAAGAGTAGTAAAAACATAAATAGGACACTGATAAAAGAAGAATA
The DNA here is from genome assembly GCA_001517045.1 of Pseudotsuga menziesii. Classification (NCBI taxonomy): domain Eukaryota; kingdom Viridiplantae; phylum Streptophyta; class Pinopsida; order Pinales; family Pinaceae; genus Pseudotsuga; species Pseudotsuga menziesii. The sequence continues at coordinate 1,255 of LPNX011036632.1, forward strand.
ATGAAACCAAACATAATTTGAACGTTGTACTCATCAAGTTGTGGGATCGAGGCATATCTGTTTATCATACAAGCTTGCCTCAAGCCATATGTACCTTACGTTCCTTGTTAGAGATGATTGGGACTGGATGCAAGTTAAAGTGACCTTTGGTAGCTTTGTAAATGTTATTTATAAACCCCAGTTTGCTACTAAAAAGGATTTTGAGAGAAAGAAAGCAGCTATCTCCAGAAAATCCCCTTGGTATAAGTTCTAAAATTTCTTTAGAGGGCACAAACCTCACCCTGAGCCACATTTCATTATCAAGTTTGATGTATTGTTTTACCTTAAGAATATTCATGAGTTTATTCCTGAAAATTGCGAGGAAACTTATTCTGTTCTCTGGAGTATGGGTTCTGCAGTCAAGTTCACCCTTGCAAATGAGATTGTTTGGGAGGTGGTAATAACCAGCTGAATGGAGTTTTGCGTCTCTCAGGTGCTAGTCACCTGATTTTTATCTTGAGGCTGTCAGGTACATGCTTAGAATTTAGCACAGGGTTGCAAGTTCCTTGTGCCATCTTGGTACCTTGCTAATACTGATGGCCTATAAAGCTAGGTCTGTGTGGGGGCAGCCATCTCCTAGTATGATGCCTCATTCCTTCCTGACTGAAACATTATTTTTCTCGTAGCACTTGAAAATCTATGTGATGTTGGGTGTTGATTCAAACCCTTACTCTACAGCAGGCCCTAAAGGGAAGCCACAATTTATAGATACTTTAATTACTAGATGTCACTCTCACTGGGTCTCAAAGGCTCAAACTCTGGTCTGTTTGCTTGTTACCAGCTATCCAGGAACTATACCTTAGCCTTCCACACCTTTTTATGAGGCTATGATTAATTCCTTTTATCTGCTAACCCTGATATGGGGCCACTGCTTGATGCAGGACAATCGTGGCTGAGCCCAAAAATAAAGGAACTTCACACACACATTGAGCAGGGACACAAAGTGCAGATTCAAATAAAAATGATATTCTCTTGATAAACAACCCCTTTCCTTCACACAATGCTCTTTGTATAATGTTTGAAGCTGAGAGAGTATATCTAGAATGATATTTTCCAGCTGTGATAGCTCCCCTGTATGGCCAAAATGAACATTATGGCGCAGAAACCATATGAAATGAAATGACACAAAACTACAACCAAACAGATTTAAATTATATATAAGAAATTAAAGCATCAGATTAAGTAGGTCTAATATATGAATTACAATATGGCCATAATAAAAGGCTTATAGTCTAGGTAAAATTTAAATTTTATTTAAGAAAACAAATTGTAAATATAATTTGTTGAAAGTTGAATGTTTGAAAATACCTACAGCTGATTGAGCAGTATATCCTAGCAGCATTTTTTCCAGCCATGAAGCCAAAGAAGATGAATCCATCAATAAGAACTTTTCTTGCAAGGTATGTTTCAAGTTAATATAACTTGGATCACCTGTTAAAAGATTACCAAACAGCTGTAGCGCCTTCGTATGCACCGACTCATTATGGCATCCATCCAAAGCATTAATTAAAGGCAAAAAGTTACCATTGCCTCCAAGAAATTCCCCGAACTTGTTGGATTGGTTCAACATCAATGAGTCCTCAGTGTTCCCCAAATAAAACTTAAGCAAAATGACTTTACTAGGATCCGTTCTCAGGAATTCCACCATATCAGTTGCACTTGTAAGTAGATGCTCTTTAATAGATAAGTTAACCTCATTTCTTGAGTTCAGAGTTCCAAGTATAGACTCTATAAGCTTAAAGCTAGCTCCTAGCTTCCCCAACAGCTCTTCCTGCTTTGACTTGTCATAACTTGCTTGAAGCAGCAAATTTAGTGAAAACAGTGCATCATCTTCACATTCTTTTCCATCAAGAACAAAAAGAACAGCTTTTCATAGTGCCCCGACATGCATGCTCAAAAGGGATATCAATATTTTCAGCAAAACGCTTGATTTCCCATCCTTCAATACACAAAAAACTAATTGCTCACAAAGTGTGAGTAATGAAGTATCTTTAGATGTCTGCTCTATCCAAAATGTGTCCTCTCTTGAAACTGGGATCTTTCTCAGAGATACTTTCCACAGACCTGCCTGGAGCAATGATAAAATTAAAGACAGCCATGCACTATGCCTTAAGAATAACCAACCCCTTCCATTTGATGTGTGTGTATGTTCGATACGACTTTTACTAACCCTCATGTCAATGCATCGCAAGTGCTTAGGTATTCATTTTGTATTTTTTGTGTTTGTAACTTTTATAGCCATTGCCAATATGTATTTATTCCTGCTTTATGAACATTGAGCACATCTTGTAGTATATTTTAGATAAGTGATGTGTGGTCAAGAATCCCATTAAGTAAAAGACAGCTAGTGTGGATGTAATGTTAGTGAGTTCTGAATTTCTCATGTATTGTCTTAGTTTCAATCCTGCAATTATTAGTAAGTCACATAAAATATGGTGTTTTCTGTAGGCTCAAGTGCTCATGCTTTTGGCTGCCAGTGCAAGGTCTACAAAAATGACAAATATGCCTCCACGAAGTTCAGCAATGGCAATGCCTATTGCAACTTTTGGTCATGCTATACCAATCACATTTCCTTTTTCCTCAAACCATCCAAACCGAGTGTTTCCTATGACTTCACAAGATCCTCTACAAAAGACACAGGAAAGCATTCAGCCAAACCCATATCTTGCAGTAACCTTGAATGCTGATGATTATCAATCAAATCAAAGTATTGCAACTTCTAGAAATCAACATGAATCTTCAAAGTCAAGTGATGCAGGGATAATCCCAGCTCCTCTCATATCAATTATCCACAAACTTTTCCCAAACAAGTTCAGACTCAAGCCAGGTCCCAGATCTAGTTTTTATGTCTATACACACCTTTTTTGTGATGAAAATTGCCTAGAATGCCGGTCGTTATCCAGGGCCTATAAAATGATACCCAAAGGGCCGAGGCTCATCAACTGGCCACTGAGAATCAGAATTTCTGACCTACATTATTAATGATCATCTTAGCTATCTTGTTCTTGATTTGGCAGTTGTGCATAAAGTGAGCTTCTGGATTGTTTGCATAGTGCTTAACTACTTAAACATAACTCATAACAAATAAACTATTCATTTACAGTATATCCATCAACACCAAAACACAAATTTGTTGCTAGTAACTGAACTGAGCATTTGTAAAAGCATTCAATGCGAAGATTTCCTTGGTTGTTAACAAGGATCTTAGATTTTCATTAAGTTCAGAAAACCACTATGCAGAATGACTTCTCGACTTTTGTATACTCTGTCTCTCACCCTTTTTCTGTTTCTTCCATCAGGTGAGCACCTCTTTTTATACATCCTTTTATGTCAAAATCAACTACAATGGCAACTATTCACATACCATTGCCTCAGTTGCCATATTTCAATAATTTTTGATATAATCGTCCAGAGTATTCTTAATCTGTGTGCTACATACCTACCTTGCTACAAATTTCAATTTGAATGGGTGATGAATCCACATGTAACAATTTGCTGAACAGGACAGTGTTGCAGCTTTATCACACTGTAATTCTATAATTTTGCTCTGTTTAGGATAGGCAATCTGCTAATAATTTTGCGTCTTGGTGATCTGTCTATAATGAACAAGTTCATGATCTTTTTACCATTACCAAATTATGTATGGACACTCTTTGAAGCTATTATTAATTTATTACATAGCATGAGAACATGCATTCTGATTTAGGTAGTTGAAGACATGTTTATTGAAAACAGATTTTGCATTTTCATTGTTTTTGAATCTACTCTGTTCAATGAGCAGTAAGACTTAGGTAAGGATGTTACAAGGATTATGTCAAGGCAAATCTTTAAAACCCAACAGAAGTTGATAACATCAATTCATATCTGGTCAGATATAGATCCTCAGATAGAGATTGCCTTGTATCCTCCTTATAGATGTGTATGCCCTCAGGGCCAAAACTTTCTATTTAATCACATGAACAATTAGCAATTAGGTCATAATCTGTATATTACGCATTACAGTGTGGACAATAGGATTTGCATTACATTTGTGTTGTATAAATTGGTACTTACAAATATCCAGATTCCCTTCACATTGATATTCTGGTTGTCTTATAGCGGATGGCTTGCGTGCTGACAAGTTCTTTGAGCTAGAGAGTGATGGAAACCCTAGGGCCCCCTTCCTAAGAAGCATAATCCAGAAGAAAGGGTGCTGGGGTGTTTCACATGCATGACCTCCTACAGAATCAAGGCCTGGACATGTGGCAATAATTGCGGGCTTCTATGAGGATCCTAGTGCAGTCACAAAAGGTGAGATGTTAGTATATCATTTTTAATATGATGTTTGCAAAAGTATCCTAGATGTCCTTTCATATCCACTATTGTTTAATGTAAGCCCTACAAGCAAATCTCATTCATTTCTTTAGTTCTACTGATATGGAGGCTATAAAACTAAATTGATTAACTAGAAGTCCCACCACCTCAACTCGCTGAAGTCCCACACTTTCATAAGTTTCTAACTCTTTCACTGGCTATTTCTAGGTCAGAGAAACCTAAGGAGCCTAAACAGGGAAACGACAGATGGGGATCAATTCTGGTTAATCCAGAGCTCGCAGCAGATGGATGGGGGAAACACCCAAGAACAACGACCCTTTCCCCAATGCTGGCACTATCCCAACAGCTGCTTGACATGAAAATTTGCTTTGTCCATCTTGACTCTCTAGTTTGTTTATGATTTGTGCTATGTTAAATTGTGTAGCCTTGACGGTGGTTTTACATATTGGCCCTGTGTGGCTTCATTTTTAATTGATGATAGGACTAGTTATCAGCTCACTATGCCTGTGGCAGATGTACCACCTTTTTTTAAAATAAAATGTATGTAAACCTTACAATATAGAAAGTGAAGCATTTTACTAAATAAATAAAAACTGTCTTTCTCCCTCACACACACTGTGTATGCTTCTATTCATTGTATATTGTTATCATCACTAATGACTGTAGACAGTGAATATTATCTTATCATCCATACCACTACCTGTATATTGTTATCCATCCCTAATAGCATGAACAATCTGTGAAAGATTTTTGATGGAATTTACAATATCACCACAGACCTGGGGTTGTTGGTTCCTAGCTTCGGAAGTCCTTATAAGGGGCAATAACGATTTACTCAGTACAACAATGCCAGCTCTTGTCAGCCAAAATGGGTATTTATACTTTAAAAAGCCTGCTTGAATTGAGACGATAGTAACACTTCACAGATTTGGAATTGGTGAACTACGAGATAATCCTTGAGTGGATATGTATAAGAATTCTAAAGCACTAAATCAACGAAATTCATCTCTTAATAATGACATTCATCATTTATTAAAATGCATGAAGTAAATTACTAAATTCAAATCAAATACTTGAGAACGATGGTGGATGGACTATCTGACCTCTGAACCGGTTGACGTTCAGATCCCCAAGAATAAAATTGATTGAAAATCCATAGGACCTAAGCTAATGTAATGTCCCCGGTTTTGACCCCGTTTGCATGATGTATATATTGTAATTAATCATGGTGAGGAGCTCAAGGCAAAAGCCCCACCATCGATTTGGTTGTGTATGTTTCGGCAATAGGGTAGTTGCCGGTGGAATCTCGTGCTATTTGCCACATTATAATTCGGCATCACGTAAACATGCACATCAATTAAAATAAACCACAACCAGCTACGGCAGTGCAACGTTGAAAGAAAAGGGCATGGTTCCAAAGGATAAGGGGTGGGGGATGTCAAACCTTGTTTTATGGGGGAAAAACCCATGTTTTATTACCTTGTTGTCTCACCACCTTTGTTGTTTTGTCACCTTGTTGATTTTCCATCTTCCCTTGTTAACCTCTTTAATGCTTCAGCTGGTGGTTGGGGGAGTTATTGCTGAAGTGGTGGTGGTTGTGGCAGGTTGTCAGCCTTACCCACTTGCTCACTCCACCCACGTCTGCCCATTCTTCTCCCTCACGCACTCATCCCTGGTCAGTTCACACTCACCACGATTTTGGTCTGTTGGCTCCTCACGCACAGGTTTTGGGGGCGTTTTTGGTCTCATGCAGGTTTTCTTCCTCTCCCCCACGAGTTGTTGAGCACCCACAAACTGCAAATTCGCGTCCTTCCTGTTGTGTGTGCATCCACGGACAAAAACGGAGCCGTTTTTCCTCACGCAGGGCCTCCATTGTCTATTCCTTTCCTTGCTGGTTCGGATTGTTTAACCACGCACAGGTATTCTTCTGTTTGGGGCGCATATGGAGAGCTGAGAGCCGTGCTCTTGCATCCACGACTGACTGTGAAGGGCCATTCACGTTTTTGGCTGTCTCACAGGCTATTTGGGTCGTTTTTCCCGGCTGTAAGTTGTGCTCACTGATAGATTCGGGGCTGTAGTTTTCCCCATGTTGTGAATGTCATTACTGTTATGTCTGGGACTGTTGTAAATTCGAGTGAGAGTCATTTTGGCCATGATAGGGCCAAGAATGACTCAGATTTCGTTTTCCCTTGTTTAAGCTGTGACAGCTAAGTAATTGCCTGAGTGCAATGGTTAGTCTTCAGACTGTGCTGGCTTGGCTTGTCTGTTGAAAGCCTGTGAAACCCAGCTGTGTTAATTTGTTGTTTGTGCCCCTTGGCTATGTATAAGCCTGCAATTGACCCTTATTCTGAAGGAATCATGCCCAGCTCGGGGGTGGCAGCGTTGCTGAGAGACTGATGAGCACGTTGGCCTATGGTTGGGTGGAACGTTGCAGCGACGTAGCTGGTTGCGGGTGAATTCTTCATCAAAAGATAAGTACTGCTGGTTACTTCATCTCTGTAATTTATATTGATGTCAAATGCGGGAATGTATTTGTGTTGCTTCTGCTGTATGATTGAAGAGTTTTGCATCTGTGTATGCTTGTAAATTTTATGTCCAGCATTGATTTCTTTGATTATGTTCATGGGGCCATTTGCCCGGTTGTGTTGATGTGTTCGTCGCGTCCTCTTCGCCGGTTGAGGGACGGGGACGTGACAGCTAATGTCAAATAAGGAATTTACTTTCCAACTTTAGAACAATGTTTTTGAGCACACAGGTGATCTGGTAAATATTAAAGTGGCACATAATTTGATGTGATTAATTTTTGAAGGATCTGGCAAGGACGATGAGGATGCTGATAGCCAATTGATATCTTCTGGTATGGATTTATATTTATAGATAACACCGAGAGCCAAAACTTCCATCTATTCTTTTAAAAGTAATCTGTTGGGTTTTAGGAAAGTATAGAACAGCTGATGGGAAGTATTATGTGAAATATATTATTGGAAAGTTATGTGATGTCATTGAGGCTCATTCAGTAGATAATGTGGTCAAGGATTATTCTAAAACCTCCCCTGTCTTCATCACCTTGAACGAAATGGTGAATAGGAGGCCAAGACTCTTCCATGTAAAATAATCTTCAGGATTCTTAATTTGGAAAGTTCATTAATACATTGGCAATAATGAAAATTTGCCAATCCTCTCTAGCAAGATGTAACTACCATATTCATCACAATCAAAAGGTGCATTGATGACTATGATATTTGATGGTCTGCTTGGGGAAAATTTTCCTATATATTTGTATATTCTGGAGTAGTATAGCTGCTGTAGATGTCCAGAAATATTGTTTGCTGACCCCAACATACCTAGACTTCAGGAAATAAGGTTGCTTTCTTGTTTACTAAATAAACATTCTGAAATGATTTCTTAGACAGACATTCTATTCATAGGTTTGAAATAAATCTCCAGAGCGGTCCTAGATCAACTCAAAGTGACCAAAACAGTTGCCTCATAGCTTCATGATATTGCTACTGGCAGGAAAATGGCCTCAAATATTTACCCCAACATCCATGCAAAGAGGGAGGGTAACACCCCCAACATAGCACCAAAGTTCTTCAATTTGGATTGATTTAAAGCTTCGTTGCTCAACGACCATAGACTAGGAGGTAATTGTTGTAATAGACATGATGAGTGCATGTTGGAGAGGGATGCATTAATTGCTCAAATATAAGATAATATAATATAATTGTAATAATGTCCAACCAAGCAAAAGGGCAGAATATCGTGTCAAGATTCTTGGTTGTTGATCTATGTCAATTCCCCGACTTCAATGCTTAAATGTGACCAATCCTTGTACAAATTCGGAGAATGGTGGGAAACTTGTGTAAAACTCTATGCAGATATCTACCCCTGTTATAAATATACCCAATATGCAAATATTTTTTTTTTTTAAATTCACTTCCGTCGCTTAAGCGATGGTTCTCCATGTCACTTTTTCGACGCGTACTCTTTATATCCGTCACTTAAGAGACGGACCTTCATGTCGCTTCTCCGATGACTACTGTTTATATCCATCGGTTCACCGATGGCATGAACGTTATTTAAAAACAAAAAAATTGATTAACCGTCGCTTATCCGACGCGTACTCTTTATATCCGTCGCTTAAGCGACAGCACTTCATGTCCCTTATCCGACGATTACAGTTTATATCCATCGCTTCATCGATGGCATTTAAGGTTATTTAAAAAAAAAAATTTGACTAACCATCGCTTATTCGACGGCCCTGCTGTCACTTAACCGACGGCATGAAGGTTATTTTCTTAAAAAAATTTCACTACCGTCGAAGAAAGGCTGTCGCTTAACTGACGTTTTACATTTAACCGATGGTAAGCTGAGGTGTCTCTTAACCGATGGTTTCGAAAGATCTCAGATAACCGACGACAAGTTTCCGACGCTTAAAAAAAATCATAGTGTCGTACATGCGACAGGGAAGTGTCGAAAATCCGACAATCCTACCGTCGGATTTTTGGTCGAAATGTAGTAGTGACCGTAATTGTAAACAAAATTTACACAAGTAAATATGGAGGAAATGTGTGGCTAAATAAACATGCATTCAACCATAAACTATTTCATATAAATAACTTATTCGGAAATAACAAAGGTAATACAAACTTGTCGATCCAAACTTGTCGGCTCGGTGACTGATCCTTTTACATAGCTTCGGCTCTTTGATATAATCACACACAAAGAAGCTTGAGCTTCAACTTCACTCTTTGCTTAGAGTTCTCTCTTTCTCTCTTTTCTCACCTAGAGTTCTGTTGTCTCTTGTGTTTAACTTGATTTACAATCTTCTTCTTCTATTTATAGGAAACCTAAAAATTACTTCTACGTGAATCTATAGACTTGCCATTAATGGTTGTAATAACTATCTACCTACAAACTTAGCTTCAGAAATTATTTCGACTGGTTTAGATTGCCGAATCGTGGACTCTTCCCTCTTGTCAAACTGACCGACAAGATCTGGACTGATACAAACTCTAACAGAGTTGGCTGAGATCAGATATGGATCTGCGAATAATTAATATTTCCAACACTCCCCCTTAATTATGAGCAGATGGGGATTTTTTTAAAACAAAATTTACAAAATGTTTGAGAGCTTAAACATGCTCTGTGCATGATAGAGTTCACTATGCATAACTTGCCATTCCAAGATAACTATGCAGATACTAGAATGTGTCCTTTGCCAATGGTTTTGTAAAGATGTATGCAAGTTGATCTTCAGACCTGCAAAATTCCAAACAAATTTATTTGTTGTCCACCAACTCTCTTATGAAGTGAAGCCTTATGTCAATGTGCTTGGTTATCTTGTGGAACACATGATTCTTCAATAATGCAATGGCTAAATTGTTGTCACAAAATATGGTTGTCAGTTCTTGATGGTTCTGTGACAAGTATTTTAACACTCTCTGCATCCAGACAACTTGACATGCATTACTTGTAGCTGCAACATACTCTGCTTCTATTGAAGATAGAGTTACTATGGGTTGTTTCTTTGAAGCCCATAAAACAACACCTGTACCAAAGTTAAATGTGTACCCAGAAGTGCTCTTCCTGTCTCCTATGCTGCCTCCATTGTCACTATTAGTGTAGCCAATGAGTTTAAAATTTTCTAAGGTTGACTACATAATGCCAAGGTCTTTTGTGACACTTACATACCTCATAATTCTTTTACCTGCTTGCCAATGTGAGTCTTTTGGTGACTCCATGAATATTGAGATTAGACTTACTCCATACATGATGTCTGGTCTTATTGCTATCAAATACATAAGGCTGCCAACAATCCTTTTAAACAGAGTAGGATCTACAGTTGATCCTTCATCATCCTTACTCAATATTAAACCGATTATTACTAGTGTTGGGGTTGTCTTGAAATTAGACATGTTAAATATTTTTAAAACTTCACTTTCATATTTAGACTGTTATATAAATACCACTTTCAGACTACTAAACTTCAATTCCTTGAAAAAAAATTCATAAGCCCCATATTAGTCATTTCAAATTCACTTTCCATGACTGCTTTAAAATCTTCTATGCCAAAGTCAGCAGTAAATATTAAATCATCTACATATAGGCAGATAATTAGCATCTTACCTTGCTCATTCACTTTGGTGTACAAAGTCGGTTCACTTTCACTTCTGTGAAATCCATTTTCAGTGAGATGGGAATCAACCCTACTGTACCAAGCTCTAGGATCTTGCTTCAAACCATAGAGTGCATTTTTCAGCCTGAACACTTTATGCTCTTGACCTGGAACTTCATATCCTTGTGGCCATTCCACATATACTTCCTCCTCTAGATAGCCATTTAAGAATCTCGACTTGACATCCATTTGATAAACAGGCCATTTGTTTAATTCAGCAATGGCCAAGACTGTTCTGACTATATCCATGCGTGCAACAGGTGCAAACATTTCATTGAAGTCTATGCTGGGTTGTTGTGTGAACTCTCTTGCTACCATTCTTGCTTTGTGCTTCTGCACATTCCCATCAGCATCTTTCTTGGTCTTGTAAATCCATTTGAAACTGATTACATTTTTTTCTTTTGGTACATCTACCAGCTCCCATGTCTGGTTCTTCTCAATGCATTCTATTTCTTCATGCATGGATTGTGCCCACACTTCTTCTTCAATAGCTTCTTCAAATGTTAGTGGATCATATATAGAAGAAAATAATGCAAAGAGAGAGAATGAATTTGGTGTACCAGCTTCATATATCTCTCGCAGACTTCTTGTCTTCACTGGTTCTATCGATGTCGACCTCGACGAAATGCTTGATGGAGTTTGATGTCCTCTTGGTGTGCTTGTTGGTGTAGCTTGAGCTGCCACTTGTGTCGATGGTCCTTGTGTTGAACCATGTCGTGGTGTCATGGGAGTCGACAGTGCTACAACTAGTTGTCTTACATGTGGTGTTTGAACCACTTCCTCTGCCATATCATCATTGTTGAAATTCCACACAATCTTGACATTTATGTCGACAGTTCCATCCCATGATTCATTCTTGACAAATTGAACATCTTGACTGATTATCACTTAGGCTTGTGACAAGATCATACAACTTGTATGCTTTTGTGTCTTCAGAATAGCCGACAAAAATACATTTCTTTCCCTTCTTGTCTAGCTTCTTTCTCAGCTCATCTGGAACATGAGAATATGCTACACAACCAAAAAAAATTAAGTGAGAAACACTATGATTCATACTTGTCCATGCTTCTTGAGGAACTTTGTTCTTCACACTCTATGTCAGACATTGGTTCATAATGTATACGACAATTGCAACTGCTTCACCCCAATATTCATTTGGCAAATGCTTGACTCCCAACATGCTGCGTGCCATCTCCAAGATGGCTCTGTTCTTTCTTTTGGCAATACCGTTCTGCTGAGGTGTATATCGTGTAGTGAGTCGCTTCTGTATGGCATGGGCCTTGCAAAAATTTAGAAACTCATTTGAAACATATTCACCTCCTCTTTTGGTCCTTAAGATCTTGATGTAGTGTCCACTCTGGTTCTTGACGAGTGCCTTGAACTGTTGAAAATATACCCATGTTTTTCTTGAGTATTGATCGATAAAAGTTAGAAAATAATTGCAGCCACCAATGGATGATGTCTTCATTAGACCAAAAATATCATAGTGCACAATTTCAAGTGGTGTGTGTGCTCTATAAGACCTTTTGACTGGAAAATTTTCTCTCTACTGCTTGCCAAAAATGCAACCTTCACAAACCCTTTCTGTTCTGTTGATCAATGGAAATCCTTTCCCCATATTCTTTGTGTGCAGTGGCTTCATCCTACCAAAATTCAGATGTCCAAATCTGAAATGCCACAACTAGGATTCATCCTAAACTTCTGTTTGAAATGCAACTTGAAAATCATCGCTGACATTTTCTTTCTTGTCGAGGTACATGACTGCTTCTTTACTTTCTTCCTTGAACCCACATCCTATTTTTTTCTTCCCTTTCATGTCGGGAACTATCCTTAATGCAAACAAGCGATTGCTTGTCATTGGCTCTTTTGCTATCAGCTAGTCACTTGGACGTTTGTCTTTAATCACACAGTGATCATCTTCTATGTAGACTCTATAGCCTTTTTGTATCAAATGTCCAATGCTCAACAAATTATGTTTCAGACCTTTGACATGATAGACATCAGGGATATACTTGCTCTCCCCATGTATGGTTAGAATATTGACAGAACCCTTTCCCAAAACAGTAACTTGGACATTGTTTCCAAGTGTAACATCAGTTTGAACTAAATTATCTAGACAGGAAAACTAATTTAAATTACTAGTCATATGATTGTTGCAGCCTGAATCTAAGCACCAAATGTCATGTGGATTTTCTTGAATATCATCTCATTCAATTGGAGAAGTCGATGCCATTGAAATTGCACTTGTCTAAGTGCTGGTGCTGGTCAACTTATTTGGGCTTTGCCTTCCTTGGTCATATTGTTTCTTCTTGCATTTATATGCACAATGACCGAATTTCTTACAATAATGACATTGGATTTTTTATTTATCAAAACTCTGGCCACTTGGATGACTTGAATTTTGATACTCTCCTCTACCAGCAACATTTGCAGGACTTCTGCCTCATCCTTGTCATGTCCCCACCCTTCTACCAAAGAGAGGACGCGACTATGCCGCTAGCAATTCGGGAAATCTAAGCCCCATGAACACAAACAATAAAAATTGCATTGAGCATAAAATATACATAGAAGCATAAATCCTTAACATACAACGAAAGCAAAACACATTCTGTTCAAGCATTCAACATGTTCATATTATTCCATAACAAATATAGTTGCGGGGATAAAATACATAAGAATACTTATCTTGAAAGAATCTTGTCCTACAACCAGCTATGTCGCTGCAATGTTCCACCCAACCATAGGCTAGTGTGCTCCTTACTCATTCAGCATCACTACCACCCCCGAGCTAGGAATGATTTCCATAGGGAACTAGGGGACACATCAAATACAAACACCCACAGTCAAGCCAATAACCACATCCAAACACAATCATCGCACTGACAGATGGATTCTTGGACTTAATCATCCAAGCCAAAAGACACCATTACAAATCCAATTTAGATCACCACTTAAGATGTCAACCCAGTTGAAGAAAAACATATGCAAAAGTTAAAACAAAAAAAGACACTACAACTGTTATTAAGGGATATAGTGATAAAAAATTCCTATCGACATATATATCATAGAAGCAGATGTCCTAAAAATTGTGAACCACTAACGAAAGGCATTGATACCAGTGTACTCAAATCCCATCACATCAGTTCACTGTGGAGGCGTAACGTTCAACATCAAATCAAAGTTAGGATGCATTGATCCTTCTACATTTTGAAAGTTGTGTTTAGCATTCAACATGTTATATCGTCATGTGTCATCAACTATGCCCAAATATACAATGAATCAATGACATTACATAGAAAAAGACATAAAATACTTCTTCAAAATTCTTTGAGGACAAAGCCTTTCTAATGAGGAAGGAAATGTTGTAAACATAATGATAATATTAAATAAATTACCATAAATAATCAATGAAAAACAATAATATATAATTAATTAATTATAATCAAGGGATGTGTCCTATATGTTGATAAGGAACACTGGCTATATAAAATCCAATCTATTGCAAATGTAAGATCATCAACTCATATTGATATATTTTACTCATGATTTATTATGGCTTATTTGATTTTCCAAGTATTTTGGCAATCTTTGTGTGAGCAAACTTTGTTCAACTGATTGCATGGTGAAAAAAGGTGCATTGAAAAAATTAATGAAACTAGCTTTCAACATCAATTTCGTATAAAAACAATTAATGGAAAAACACTAATATGGAGAAAGAAGTACTCAACCAGTGCAGAATGGGAGCCCGAATCAAGTTTGGCATTTTTGAAATTCATCCTAAGTCATCAAATGTATACTTTAAAGTTATTACTATTGCAATCAGCTGTTGAGATTCATAATGCACACCGACATGATAGAGATGTTGATTCTTCACAATGTTTTGAATTTATTTATTTATTTATTAAGGATACGTATACTTTGATGTTGTTTTTTTATTTTGTTTGGTGGGAGTCTTTTTCCATGGAGCATATCGACATAATTTCAGAGTCTGCAAATGGAGACATATTTTTAAAGACTCCATTTAGTTGGCCAAAAAGTATGTCAAATGGAAACGAGGAAACAAATGTTGCACCTCAAGGTGTTGAGTCTTCTCACACAGAAGATAGATAAATGTATATTGGATCGATAAGATTATCTACATAGTGTGAAGCGCTAGAATACCTTTACAAGGGCTCAATACAAGATATTAAGTAGGGTTGCATGATTATAGTTTTCAATATAGACGATCCATGTTAGTATCCATTCTAGATTGTAAGGTTATGAAGGTCAATAAATAAATTGAAGAAATTATATTAATTGAAATACATTAGTATGCAACAAATACACACCCATTTGAAGGTGTGTACAAACCAGAGATGGTGGTTGAGAAAAAGGTTTCCAAAAATAAAAAACGAATGGGTCAAAATATAAATCATCATTGCATTGACATCTTGAAATTAGAGGATGTTGATATACTTGTTTATGACTTCCTGTTGACAAAGAAAGGCACTCTTCGCTCCATGACTACATATATTATAAAGAGGTTGTTGTAAAAGGAGAGAGTTGCAAAATGGGAGTCTACTAAACCAATTCATAGATCCAAGGATGTGATAACTCAAATGTTTGGCATATAGGTAGATTCAGATTGTGCATTCATTGATAATAGGGAAGAATATGGGTCATCCACATCTTCATCTAGTCCTTCATTTGAAGATAATATAGATCCTGATGGGGTGTCAGAATCCATGAGTCAATTTGAATACTTTTTTATATCCTTTTGATTAATATGATGGTTGTATCGAAACTCTAAAGGAGTGTTTGAATTTTATATGGATTATATTTGTACTCTTTTTTTGTTTAATATGTTATTTGATTATGAATATTATATAGTGGATTTGATTTTATATGGAAAGAGTAGTGAAAATCATTTATTAGATAATTTATGTTTAGTATGCAAGTCTTACTAAAATTAAATAAATATAATTTTAATAGTTTTGTCGTCATAATAGTCGTTGCATACAAGTTGTAATTTTAACTATTGAAAAAAAACGGTGATACCAATAGCATTAATTTTCAATTCATAGGTTGGTTTCAAGGTTTTTTTTAACAACAATATAGATTGTTTAGGTCATTGCTATATTTTTAACCATGAAAAAAAGTGTATACCGGTATCACCACTTTTCCTTTTGGTGTTTTTTATGCAAAAATATGAGATTTTATGGTTAGAGTTCTTGTTCATTTTATATAGTTCTCATTTTATAGTGTACTGAGTTAATTATGGGATAAATGAGATACTCTATTTCACACCTTATATAGAGAAAACACTAATATAACTAAAACCCTCACCAATTGGACATACTAGCCCACTTATGCCAACCCTCTACTTTAATCATCCTTGGTATCTCTTCCTAACATTTCTCCTATGGGAGAACTCAAAAGAGCGCAATGAGAGGATATTCATATATGAAATTCATCCCACAATTTTTTTGTGGCACAACATAAGATCCAACATCCAAGAGACTATTCGACTTCATCATTGGATTGAGTAGGATATGCAAGTCAACAATCAGGATCTATCAAAATAATCTATGCAGGGTATCTGGGTATTAATAACAATAAATCAATTAAACTTTGGACTCCCTTACAAGGGATAGACATTGCATTAAGGAAAGGTTTCCACAAAATCACCATAGAAGATCAATTGTAAATCTTTATTAGAATAATGGTCAAGTTGCAGAACGACACTCCTATTAGGAAGTTCGTTTAAAACCAGAGAATAGAATATGGTATTTTGGTCCTAGCGACAACCATCATCATGATTCGAGATCTTATCCCTTAGCATGTGAGGATATTTTCCAACAAAGCGGCCAACTCGATGGCTAACTTAAGGGTTTCTCTAGGAGACACAACTCTAGGTGACATGGCATCAAACCTAAGTGAAATCCTTTCATGTAGGAATGTCAAACACTAGCCATGTTGGATATCATTGACACCTCACATTGCCCATTTCGACTAAATAGAAATGAAATTGGTCCAACGCAAGAAGATCTCACTCAACCCCCCACTAACAAAAGGGTGGCCCCCATTCAGGAATCCTCTAGAAGACACCTAGAACCCATTAGACATGGGGAAATTGAAATCCATGTGAAGCACATGAACCCTCACATCGCTTCGTCATGATGCATTTCCATGAAATAGAGTGGAATATGAGGATGTACTATGGAAATCAGGAGGGTACATGACAAAAGGAGCTTTAGTACACAACCATGGATAATAGTTATTTTTCCAGAGCAAGGGAGGTAAGGTAATGATAGAAAAGGACTCCCCCAGTAGTTCATGGATAGATATGGACATAAACATTATCCTCATTGTTGAAAATGCTCAAGAATTTCCTCAATTAAGAAAAATAAACCAATCACCAACAACATGGTAACACCAGTGTTTGGATCATGGCGAGGGGCAGGGGGAAATAGTCAAACAAACACTCAGCTTCAGAAGTCTAGTAGAAAATATCTAAGAGCAACAATAATAGCCAATTACTACATGGATACCGTCCCCCATTCCTGTGAATTTGAAATAGAACTGGTGGAAAGGATTTTATGGCATGACACTAAAGTTTTTCAACAGGTAGACAAATTCCAAGCCATGGTGAACTTGCTTCTAGACCTAGGTGAATCTTGTTCTAGGAAGGTGCTTTATGACTGGTCACTTGTGACATTTTGGATGAACAAAATCTTGTTAGGTCGCATTCTAGTTTATTTCCAAAAAGATTTGGATATCTTGAAGGAGGAACTATAACTATCCACATAACTGATAGCTAACTCCAATATCATGAATTCCAAAGTGAATATTTTATGGTGACACCTTGATGTTGAGTTCATTCCTCAAACTCCTCCAACACCCAACAATTCTAGTAGCTCCTGAGAGGAAGAAGCCTAGCATAATAGGGAAAGGCACAAAATTAAACTGTGAAACCATGTGCTCTTTAAGGTAGCGGCATCCCTCAATGCCATGGAGGATTGCATTCAAAACCTAGGTGACACTAGGAGGCAAATTATTCTATATGAGCACTTGGTGGTACTAAATTGGGTGACCAAATTTCTACTTGGGCAGGTACTAATGGAATAAAAACAGAGATCGCATGCCATAAAAGAATCTAACCTCTATTTTACATCAACGGACAATCTCTAAGATCATGGTGGGATTCAAGAGGCATTTTGAGGTGAAATTAGCGCATAAGAATTCTCCAGCAGAGTGCTCTCGCAACACACCTCTTATCATTAAGGATGATTCCCCTCATGCTAATAGACCTGCTACGTACTTGTTTACTCCTTAGATATTCCAGGTTTTTATGTCTCACTATCATGCGTACTACTCTAGTTAATTTTCAGGTCAAATTTAATTTCAAGTTATGTACAGGGCATAAAGGCCACTATAGATATTCGTTTGAGACCATTTTTTTATTATACCAAGGCTATATATGATATAAGTATCACTCGAACACTCTTCTTTAGCCTCGTCTCACCTAAAGGTAGGTTAAATCCCATTGAGTTAAGGTTGATGTAAGTTTTTTTTACTTAGTAAGTAAATTCCATGTCTTTAGTCTTATTTACAAAAAAAATTGTGGGATCCATGTGGATCTTTCATCTTCAAAAGGGTTTAAATATTAACGGGTCAACTTCAAAAAAATAAATTTTATAATTAAAAAAAAGGTATGCACTATTTTTTGTCTTGATCATCCTCATATATTTTTCTTTTGAAAATTGTATATTAAACATTGAATTAGTTTAAGAGAACAAAAGCCACTTGCCAATTTTTCCATAATTTTGCAAGTGAAACAATTTAATTAAATACAAATTAAGCATATTAAATGACACTATATTCACAATGTTTATATTATAAAAATATAATGGATAAGTATTGAAATTTGAACTCTGTAAATAAGTTATTAGTAAATTTGAAAAAAATAGAAAATAGAGAAAGGTATAAACATTTATCCGTTATAAAGTTATAAATGTTTATCCGTTCTTACAAGGGAAAAACATTGTAGTAAGGAAAGGTTTCCATAAAATCATTATAGAAGGTGACTCGTAAATCTTGATCGTATTAATGGTCAAGTTGTAGAACGACACTCCTATTAGGAAGTTCACTAAAAAATAGAGAATATAAGATGGTATTTTAGTCCTAGCGACAATCATCATCATGATTCAAGTCATTATCCCTTAGCATGTCAGGAGATTTTCTAGCAAAGTGGCCAACTAGATGGATAACTTAATGGTTTCTCTAGGAGACACAACTCTGTATGACCTGGAATCCAACCTAAGTGACAATCCTTTCATGTAGGAATGTCAAACACTAGCCATGTTGGATATCATTTACACCTCACATTTCCTATGTCAACTAAATAGAGACGAAATTGGTCCAAAACAAGAATCTCCCACTCAACCACCAACTAACAAAAGGGTGTAGGAAGCCTCTATAAGACACCTAACACCCATTGGACATGGAGCAATTGAAATCCATGTGAAGCACATGAACCCTCACATCACCTCATCATGTTGCATTGCGGTGAATTGGAGTGGAATATGAGGATGTACTAGGACAATTAGGAGGGTACATGATATAAGCAGCTTTAGTACAACAACATAAAGAATATTTATTTTTTTCAGATCAAGGGAGGTAAGGCTAATGAGAGCAAAGTAATTTCCCATTAATTCATGGATAGATATGGACATAAACATCATCCTCATTGTTGAGAATGCTCAAGAATTTCCTCAACTAAGAAAAATATGAGGAAAAGAAACCAATGACCAACAATAAGGTAACACCATTGTTTGGATCATGGCAGGGGGCAGGGGGGAATAAACAAGTCAACACTAACCTTCAGAAGTCTAGTAGAGAACAGCTAAGAGCAGCAATGTATCCAATTACTACAATGATACCATCCCCCATGCTTGTGAAATTGAAATAGAACTAGTGGAAAAGAGGTTATGGCATGACACTAAATTTTTTCAACATGTAGACAAAATCCAAGCCCTAGTGAAGTGGCTTCTAGACCTGGGTGAGTGTCGGTCCAGGAAGGTGCTTTATGATTGCTCACTTGTGAAATTTTTTATGAACAAAATCTTGTTAGGTCGCATTCTAGTTGATTTCCAAAAAGAGTTGGATAGATTGAAGGAGGAAATACAACTACTCATAAGACTGATAGCTGACTCCAATCTCATGAATTCCAAAGTGAATATTTTAGGGGCACACCTTGGTGTTGAGTTCATTCCTCAAACTCCTCCAACACCCAACAATTACAATAGCCCTAAGAGGAAGAAGCATAGCATAATAGGGAAAGGAACAAAATTGAGCATTGAAACCATGTGGTATTTAAGGTGATGCCATCCCTCAATCCCATGGAGGATTGCATTCAAAACCTAGGTGACACCAAGAGTTGAAACCTTCTATATGAGCACTTGGTGGTACTAAATACGGTGACCAAATTTATACTTGGAAAGGTACTAATGGAAAGAAAACCAAAGATCGCAAGCCATAAAAGAAGCTAATCTCTCTTCGAGATCAAAGGACAATCTCTAAGGTCATGGTGGGAAAGATGAATATAATCGGGAGGCATTTTGAGGTGAAATTAGCGCATAAGAATTCTCCAAGAGGGTGCTCTCGTAACACACCTCTTATCATTAAGGATGATTCCCCTCATGCTGATAGACCTGCTACGTACTTGTTTACTCCTTAGATATCCCAGGTTTTTATGTCTCACTATCATGCATACTACTCTAGTTAATTTTCAAGTCAAATTTAATTTCAAGTTATGTACAGGGCGTAAAGGCCACTATAGATATTTGTTCCAATACATTGTTTTATTATAACAAAGGCTATATAGGATATAAGTATCACCCAGGCACTCTTATTTGGCCTAGTCTCACCTAAAGGTAGGTTAGAGCCCATTGACTTATGGTTGATGTAAGTTTTTTGACTTATCAAGTAAATACCATGTCTCTAGTCTTATTTACAAAAAAAATGTGGGATCCCCGTGGATCTTTCCTCTTCAAAAGCGTTTAAATATTTATGGGTCATCTTTAAAAAAAATATGAATTTTATAATTAAAAAAGAAGATAAAAGAGGTTATAATTAAAAAAAAAGATAAAAGAGGTACATGCAGCCTATTTTTTTCATAAATTTGCAAAGAAAACAATTTAATTAAATACAAATTGGGTGCATTAAATGACACTAGATTCACAATGTTTATATTATAAAATATAATGGATAACTATTGAAATTTGAAGCCTATAAATAAATTATTAATAAATTAAAAAAAGATAGAAAATTTATTACCTTAAATTTGAAAATTTATATATTAAAATGAAATACTAAATTATTATTACAAATTATTTTAACCATGTGAATACAATAATATTGAATTGTGATGAAGTGTTTTATAATTTTTTTTCAATTATCAAATCATACATTAAATAACTTTAGCATATACAATACATTAAGATTAGCTTTTGATAATTTCATTTAATATTTCACTATATTATACAAGCTTTAATAATTTATATTTAATATTTCATTATATAATAATAATAATAATAATCTATTTTTAAGGTCACCACCAAGTGAGACACCAATTTGGTGTTTGGTGTATGAGACCCCCCTCTACGCAGTGATTTAACTGCTAAAGTCTACAAAGGTGTACATACACTACCCCCCTCTGGATTTGAACATGTGACCTCCTAAGAGGAAACACATGCTCTTAACCATTAGGCCCACTCATGTTGTACCATTAGACCCACTTAATATAAAAGTATATTAAGTAAATATTGAAATTTGAAACTAGTAAATAAGTTATTAATAAATTTAAATTTAAAAATTAGTTGATATTATAAAATTATATAAAATAAATATTAAAATTTAAAATAATAATAAGTTATTAGTAAATTTAAATTAAAAAAATTGAATTTAAAAACTTAATTATCTCAATTAAAAATTTTATATATTAAATTGTTACTTTTATATTGTTATTATTAATTTTACATATAATATTAACTTTATTTTATCAATTAAATTAAATTATAACTATAAATGTTGATTTGATGAACGTTAACATAACCATTAACCAATTAAAATTATAATATTATAATATTAATATTTTTTTCAAAATTTTTAAATCACATAAAACATTAAACATAAAAATTAAAAATACTTAAAAAAAATTTAAACATAGACATCAAATGAAGATAACTACAAGAAATCATACACAAATGTTGGTATGGTCTTCTCTAATTATTCCAATCTTGGTATGG
This sequence comes from Pseudotsuga menziesii, assembly GCA_001517045.1. NCBI lineage: Eukaryota > Viridiplantae > Streptophyta > Pinopsida > Pinales > Pinaceae > Pseudotsuga > Pseudotsuga menziesii. The sequence goes on from LPNX011036632.1 coordinate 23,074, forward strand.
TCTCTCTAATTATTCAAATCTTAAGACACAAAAACAAATGTAGTGAATTGTATCATAAAATTTAAATTTCTAATTAAGCTAATTATTAGCTTAACTCTAATAAAGATACAATTTTAATAGTTTAACTTCAATTTCACTTGGTATTTTTATTTGAAGTGCAATATTTGATATATTAACTTTTAAATTAACTATTAGATACAACTATTAACTTAACTCTAATGATTTTACAACTATTAGCTTAACTTCAATGGTTTTACAACTATTAGCTTAATTTCAACTCTAATTACACTTATATACTATAACTATTAGATTAATTCTAATTTTAAATAATTACCTCTCTATTTGACAACTTAGCATCACCAAAAAATGTAATCTGAATATGATAGGCTCAAAGCAATCTGTAAATATAAATAACAACAAATGCAACTTTCCAAAAGTTTTTTGTTTTGATCAAGGTTCCAATATGTCTAAAACTTCAATTAAATATGTATTAATAATTTATACATATTAAATATTACTAATTTAAAAGAATTAAATATATATATGAAAAAGACATTATTAACGAGAAACAAAGACAGTGTTCCTCTATTATAATATAGAGTGTAAATGCTTAGTTCCCAGTAATCGATGCCTGAAATTTAATTGACATATAGAAAAGAGTTAAAATCAACTGTTAAAAATATTCTAAATCAAAATGCAAGCAAGTATCTAAGTTGTATGTTATTTACGAAAATGGAGATTCCTTCCATATTCTCTGAAAAAACAAAGGCATTCAGCAAAAAATCAATCCTAAACTTAAACATCATACAATGCAAATATGATGTAGCCCTTTGACTCTGTGGTTCTTCTCTGCCTACAACCAGATTTTCCTAGATTTTCCTGAACGAATTCCATTTATTACTCGCCGGCTTAAGATTATTAGTAATATCAACATCAAGTTTATTAAATGAATTTTATTATTAGGTAATTTATGTTCTTAAAAAATTATCATATTTTACTATAGTTGCATAATTTTGTTGTATTGGTTTTTTGTGTACGAAAAATTCTAATAAATTTCAACTGGTCAAATATTCAATATATGTGTAATATTAATACAAGTTAATTTTAAAAACCAAATTTTAATTATTAAAATAACTATAAAATAAATATCTTTTAATTCTATACTTAGTAATTCAATTTAATAGAAATAAAAATATGCCAAAAGAATAAGATTTATTGGCTACCAAAACCATGTGCCCAAAACAACTTACATCCTAACATAATTTAAACATTAATTAATTTATTTCAATGTAAATAATGGTAAATATTATTACTTTCTTCTTAAAATAATTAATGACTTTTAATAACTAATAATTTTCTAAAAAATATGTTTAAAACAAATTAAGTTTAAAATTTAATGCTTGATATTCAATATTTCAAAAAATATTGTATGTGTTTACTATATATAAATGTTATATATATGGTTGTATATTTAATTAAAAATATATTATATATTATTGTATATTTAATTAAAAATATTATATATAAGAAGTCTACTTCAGTATTTTATTAGTATTGAATTTTTAGTTACTTATTTTTTTATATTTAGTATTTGTACTCTAATTATGTTACTATACTTGTTACAATCACCACTATGACATAATTAAACTCCACAAATATCAAGTCATATATTGAAAGATTACATCCCCATAATTAACTTTATTTAAAAAAAGTCAAATAACCTAATTAACTTTTTCCTTCCCTACTTAAAAACGTTAACTGACATTAATACAAAAACCGAATGACAGTAGAAAACGATCACATGGTAACTGCTGCATATGTAATCCTTCTGCAAACATGGGCGTACCACAGAATTTGCATAGACGACAAACCATTTGTAAATGGTTCTCGTAAAACATTATATTCAAAACCTTACACCGGCCACCAAAGGTGCAATCAGAAAGAACAAACTACTTATATAGCAATGCAGGGAGCGTTACAAAGGTACAGGTTCAAGAACTGTTCTCATTACCAATTTCTTTGTTTCCAGTTTTGAAATGCTGAAGCCATCTCGGTATTTGTAAAGGTGGTAGAAAGCTCTCAGGATGTCAAAAGCGTGTTTCTTCGAAGAAATTGGAGCAACGCTGTTCGGTTTAAGAAGCTCCCAATTTAATTCCTTTATCTTCCTTTATCTTCTCACTGATCATGTCATTGATATGACTCACAGCATCTTCTGCAGTTGATCCATGGTTGTCTTTCATATAACAGGATATTGACGAAGCTTGTTCTCCACGGCTCCTCTCTGCCTGCAACATTTACCATGCCAAGTAATGAATCTCATCAAATTCAAATTCGAAACTAAAACCAGTTTTAAACTCTGTGTTATATTTGCTGAATGTAATGCAAACATGTTGTAATTGTGTTGGAGTATCAGTACAATGGTATGTATAATCGCCCTACTTATGGGAATATAAAAATGTAGATTAACAGTTATGCTTGGTGATAAGTTATACTTGGTCTTGTGTTGGCTTTTAAATATTCATTAATATCTATTTAAATGTTCATTAATATTTATCTGCATTTTTTGAGGTAACTACAAAACTTACATGGTATCATAGCATAGGTTTCAGGTTTAATTCTTCGAGCTAGGTCAAAAAAGTATTGAAGTATCCATACAACCTAATGGTATATCTACAGGTTTTAATGTAATGGCAAGTGTGTTTGGTCTAAAGAAAAAATGCAAAATCTGTATGGTATAATCTTCGCACCTAAATTACTGGTGATAGGGCTAGTTTGCTAAGTTTCACATGTTCATCAACAATGGCAAACCTTACAATGTGCAATTCAGATTTGATTTCATGGCAGTTAATTACCTGGTAGCCGCAGACGTAGCCAAATCATTGAACTTCGATGGAAAATCAATTTCTTGCAAGATTTGAGGAGGAAAAGGAATATCCAATGTGAGAATGGGTTGTAGTGTAGCTGTTCGATACCCAAAGCTCGCCTTGCCGTTCTATAAATATTCGTTAAATGACGGCAGATAACCACTCGAGATCCATTTTGCTTCAACCAAAACAGCATCAAATAAGGCTTCCCATTGCACAGCAGCAAACGAAATTCAATTAGCCATGAATTACCAAATACTGGCAAAGTTAACATGAAGCTTTTTTTGTCTCTGCAACTCAATCTATCTATTTTGTTTTATTGTTTTTCATACAGTTTTTCGAGCATAGTCTATTGTGTCTCGGCCTTGAGTCTTCTCCGCCTGTCGAGCCAGTTCATTGACACATTCGTAAAATGCCATGTATATTCTTTTCATATATTCAGGAAGGCACTCTGAGGCTGAGGGATCCCATCTGATCATTACAAACACAAGTTTTGATTAAGTCAGTCAATGGTTAATCGAGATATTGACATTATAGCAAATCATTTACTACATAGTATCTTCATACCTACAAATTTTGGTCCATTCACTCTGCAATCAAACATTGTGATTTTTGTTTTCACTTTTTATTTGTTTTTGCTTAGAGATTGATATTGACCTTTCAGTTTCAGTTATTGGTTCTAAAAGTGATCAATGGATGAATATTACACGCTCGTTTTTAAACATTCATGGAATTTTCTGTACAGACACTCTTGCAAACTATAATTTTGTATAACTTAAGAAAAAACATGAAGAAGAAGAAGATTTCTCTGGCAAAATTAAATCTTATATGAACACCTATTAGTAAAATGGTAATCCCCACCTCTTAATTGCTGCTGTGAAAAGTTCAAGCTCCTCCTTCCTTCCAAACGTGTCGTAGATATCATCCAAAACTATTCCAAGATAACATTGTTTGGCAAAGCCCAATCTGAATGCAGAATGTTTGGGTTCAATAGCAATGCAAGAGGCCAATGTGTAAAATTCGACGTGACGATGCCTAGTGAATGTAAGTTGAGAGAAACCAGAATCTTTCCACCACCTACAAAAAAAAATTCAGGGACGAATATTAGATTGGAACAACCAAATACAAGTTTGTCTTCCAACATGATAAAATTCAATGACAGTAAAATTCAATGACACAGTGATAGTTCTATCACCTGGAGATATGTTTTAACTCTGTTTGTTGTAGAGAGTGAAATAAACTGAATTCCAATTTTGCAAGTTCCAGAAGTTTATCAACCTTAGTACGTGGGTCCCTGAAAAGAAAATGAACAACGTTCAAATTTCAATAGTTCCCATATGTCACGACATGATATTGAAACGATGGGCCTACTGAATGGGCCTCATTCAACAAAACCTTATAATTGAAAGCTAACATCGACATCTCATAAAAGTCAGAATTGAACTTTTTCTCAGAATTGTTAAGAATTCTAATCTCAATAAATTGGCCATCCTTAACAAACATGTACGTTAGGTTTAGGTCCATCCAACAACGAAGTCAATGGTTGACTTCACTGTACATGTTTTTTAAGCTCAGGCCAATAAACTACTCTCAACAGTGTATTAATTAGTTAGTGGGTTGATCACTATTAATAATGTAGTATTAACTAGTTAGTTAGTTGAATTGTTGATTTGGTCATATTAAGTAGAATTATTGACCCATAATATTTGATGAGCCTTAAGCTTTACTTATAGTTTTGTTGTTATATAGTCTTATAAATACTTGCCTTAATATTGAGAATGCAATTTCAGGCAATCAATATACTTTTAGGGTCTGTCTCTTCTAATCTTTAACATGGTATCAGAGCCTATGGCGTAATCCTTATCTGAATAAAACTCTTCACACAATAAAAAACACACTAAGAAGTAGTGACTAAAACTTTTCACACAAAAAAAACACACACTAAGAAGCAGTGACTAAAACTTTTCACACAATAAAAAAACACACACTAAGAAGCTCGTGAACGGTGATACCCATGAACCACCGCACCATTCACATAATGAAAGCGCGGTGCCACCGCTTTTTCTATAAAGACTAACCTATTTATTTGTCCTGTTTTTTCATAACGAATTTTATTATATCTCTCATGTAACTCTAATACAACCAAAATTATTTATAACAGAGTATATACCAAAATTATTTATAACAGAGTACTATACTTACTTAAAGTATGGATTACTCTTCTCTCCAAATACGTCAATGCAATTCCTGGCTTATAATCTCGGAAAATTTGTGAGCCACCCATTTTCCAGTACATACTCTATCTGCGAATCACAAAACTGGCGTTATAAGACAAAATAGATATTATGTGAATTAAGAGGTTTTACAGTCTGCCTCACCTCTCGCGAGAGACTGGAGACCTGAATCTTTAGCAAGGCTTCTTTTAAATACGTTGTAGCGAAGATTTGATCCTCTTCCATTACTTTCTCCCCGCGAAAAGCAATGAGGGAGGCGAACTCTTCCTCTATCTGAATGGCAGAGCAGGCGAACTCCCCCTTTTGGGTTTGGAAAACTTTCAAAACATCTGAAATAAAATGATAACTTTATTAAAGTCCCAACAAAATGCTATATGCAAGTGGACCAATTACATGTACTAAAGTTCAACTTTCTTGTGCTCTACTTCATGACTGCTACCAAAGTTAGCAGTGGACTTTCATACGTAGCAAAGTCAATGATTGACTTTCAACTTAAAATAAAAGTCAAAGTTATGAGTTGAATTTTCTACAACCAATGCCTTGATCATTCCAATAGCTGTTTGGACAAATAATTTATCGTTAGGGAGTATTTGTATATTAAACAAAGAGTTGAAAGAGCAACCATTTTGTCCTTCTGTTAATATTTGGTTGGAATATTTTTTATTTGATTTAGATTTTTTACTTAATTGAAATAGATTTTAATGTAGAAGTAGATTCAGCAGTCTTAAGAACCTTTAAGGCATTCTAATTTTAAATATACAATTGACCTGCCAAATCTGAAATTTCCAAATTCGTTGCACGATTCAATGAAAGAAATGGCCAAGAAAAAATTAAAAAAACTGCATGTTTAGACTACTCTTACACCTGTTACATTTGATTAGGTAATTTTTGTTGGAAGGTAATTTCAACAAGCAATCAGTAGAGGTATTGAAGGTATTAAATGTAATAGCTGAAGATGTAATGTACTTAGGTGAAAGACAAGTTGGAAAGCCAGAAGCAACTGGAACGCTCTAAAAGCCTGGTTAAAAGCCATCGAACCCCATAGAACTGATATAAAAACTAATATATATGCTATTTGCAATGTAATGAACTTAGGTGAGAGACAAGTTGGAAAGCCAGAAGCAACTGGAACGCTCTAGAAGCCTGGTGAAAGGCCATAGAACTGATATAAAAACTGATATATATGCTATTTGCAATGTAAGTAGTGCACCTTAATAGAATAATAGTTTTATGTTTTAAGTTTTGTTCTGCTCATTCTCCATTTCTATCAATTTTATGTTTGTAGATTCGGTAAATGTTCCCAAGTTTAAATCAATCATTTTTTCTTAAAAGTGATTTGTGTTAACAATCATAATGAAATTTTAAAAAAAATAATCTTAAAATATAAAAAAAAATCCAATTAATTATGACTATCTTGACCTGTAAACATATTCAATGACTGATTTGATCTCATTTTCGAAATGTCTGCTGATATCCAAACGTTCAACATTATCGACCATCCAAAGGCGTTGAAGAAGATCATTGAAGGGATTCATTAATTCTCCATCTTCAATTGAAAATGAAACGAATATCTCCTTTACTTCTCCAATAAGTCTCTCAGCTCGTTCACGGTATGAAGATGCCTGCCAAAACAGTTACAGTTAATTGCAGTGCTCTGTAAGAAGGGAGAATTATTCCAAACTACAAATAAAGTAAATTACAACTACAAAGAAAGAAAGAAGATCAAGAAAGGTAGAATGAGCACCTCATAAGGCGTTGAGAGAGACTGTATGAAATCATCGTCCCACAGGTTGGAATGATAATCGCCTACGCGTCCTTTTACGTGATCCACAGCCAAACCCATAGCTATGGTAGCAGTCACATAATCTACAGGAATACCTTGAGATTTGGGATTGCTACCGTTCCATTTATAGAGTTTTTTTCTTCATTGGAAAAAATTAAAATCCTTAAATCCCATTTCCCGCCCATGGAATCATCAACGTCAGCATCTGTGAGGCAAGATTATTGTATTTATGTTCAACGTTCTAAGTAGTCGACACGGTGTGTTGTCCAGAGGATATTACGACTCCCTAATTTTTCGTAACGACGCAAATTTGATACAATTTGCGAAAAACAGAGTTTCTTAATTAATAAGTTATATTAATTTAAGTTGTATTTATCACCCATCTTAAAAAATACACGCCGTTTGAACCCAAACGACCCATTGATAGTACAAAAGAATATACCTATATAAATCATGGAGAGAATACAATTGGATCTTGATAGTATTTTTTTCCACTCTTATTCCTATCAAAGAATCCCTCGTGGTAGCCACTTTAGATTACACTCTTCCATACACGCACCATCATGGTACCGTATTTAAAAAAGAGAAAAAAACCGGCTTATCTAGCATGTACGTTCAAGCTGGATAAGCCAGCTGGCTCGCGTTGTCCTCGCATATAGCTCCTATTCTGCACCGGTTGGAATCGAAAAAACAGGCCGGTGTTCGGACGTCCATCGCGTCCTGTGGAGCCCTCTCCGTCTTCGTTAACGTTCGTCACGGCATGCTCGGCAGACGGGGTATCAAGTCCGGACAACTCCCCATCACACCGCCCTCGAACAGTCTAGTCCAAATCGACCTCGATGGGGTGTTCAGACGAAGCCAGACTTCTCAAACTGGTCATGAATTCGGTTACAGCTGCTGTGTCGTTGTAGGCTGGGAGGCTTGGAAGGAGCAGATCAGATTGCAAAGCTGGAGTACTAGAGTCGTATTGTAATATTGCAGTTGCTGTGGTGTTATCGAATGTGGCTATTTACGAACTGGAATATGCTCGAGCGGCCATGTAGTATTGGCCCGGATCTCTGTTAGCTGTGAGGAGGATGTCTATGGTTTGGCCCAGAGCTATCAGAATGGCGTCGGTTTGATAGGGTTTGGTGTAGGAGGCGTCCACAGCCACAATGACGAATTTGTGGTCTGGGATCTTGAAGAAGAGTTCTGTATTGAGAGCAGCGCCTACGATTCGAAGAAGGTAGGTTTCACCTAATGTGACTGGAAGCTTGAAGGTATCCGTATTCATCCGGTGTTAGAGTAGATGTTATTACTGTGATAAAACTCAGGAAAAGCTGTTAAAGTTCCCTCATAGAGATCGAAAAACGAATTATATAATCATGACTGGTTTCCTTAGCATCTCTGAAACAAAAACGCTGACGGTAGTGATAGTATCCCAGCTAAGGGCTGAAGGGGCTTCGCTTCACCCTGTGAGAATTACATCAATGTTTAATTTTGAAAGACTTAGACCTCAGACCTCACCATGTCAGCATTACATAGATGCCTAATCCCAAATGACCTAGAAAGAACAAAAAAAAATTGAATCTCTCATCTCAACGGGTTTTCTAAGATTCAATCAACTGTACTACTACTATTATGGAGTTTGAAAGCTTTGTGATAGTATCAAAATGATGTAGTGAATATTGAATTATCATTGTATTAGTTTACATTCATTTTAAACCCAGATCTATCAAGCATTGAGACAGATCCAATTTCTTAAGGTGTACATTTCTGTACTATTTGGATCCACTCTATACTTCATAGATTTTGGTTTTAAACGGATTTATTCTAGTTAATTTTTTTTAAAGGGATATGTAATTTATATTTTTCTTTTTTTCTTTTTTAATATTCTTTTGGATGCATAGGGGCATCATTTAAACCAAGAGGGGGATCTCCAACTTGGTGTTGGGAGGGGATGGCATCTCTCTAATGTCACTCTTCTTGGCGTGTACTAGAAAGGCTAATGGATCTCAATGCCTTCACATAATCCCATGGCAAACTCCAACAAGGTTAATAATGGTTGAGGAAGTTGAAACAAAGACTTTTGATCATGATCCTACACAATCTTTTTCTTGTAATTTAGTACACTATTATGGACATTTTGTGTTTTGTAGAGACAACTGACAATTTGTCTATATTATGAGCTATCCAGGGGTAAAGCCACGCTCTAAGTAAATCAAACATGCCATCCTCATTTTAAAATATTTCAAGATTGTTAAGACTACTACAAACTAGGTGTGTATGGAACCTTTATGTGTCTCCATCCTTTAAGTTTGTCTTACCCTTCTAATGTTTGTACAATTAGGATTATTTAGCTGTAAATCTATTTTATTGGAATTATTTTAAAATGTTGTGAACTCATAGATAAAGTATGTGTTATTTCATTGAAAACTTTAGCTAAGATTATGATGATAACTTCATTTGACAAGCTAATTTTCTTCAAAGAAAAAACAACTATTATAATAATATGCAAAATCAAATTATGTGGAATGAAGATCTAAATATGCTTATGACAAATGAAGTGAGATACAAAACTCAAACTATTAGTTAAAGTCTTCTAATAAAAATAATATGTATAAAAAATTATAAATAAAATACATTAATCCAAAATAACTATATGCAAATTAAGGCGTGTATAGTTAAAATTAAAATATGCATTTCAAATAACCAAAATAAACATCAATACATTAATTCAAAATAATTCAATTTAAAGGTGATTCCATGAAGATGGGTAACACTTTTTGGCCAAATTTGGCGATGAAAACCTGATTTTTTACTCATGTGCTAGATAGAAGCCCTCAAAACGCATA
>LPNX011036632.1:33156-56937 GCA_001517045.1 Pseudotsuga menziesii
AATCCATCGACCGAGGGTTTAACAAACCCTCGGTCGAGGTTTTGTTAAGACCTCAACCGAGGTATTAGCTCGGTCGAGGTCCTAGTCATGTAATATTCAATGGAAAGAGAGCAGCCTTAAGAGTTATAAAAATGGGTCTTGGAGTATTAGGAGTATTAGATATGATTGATCAAATGGGTCTTGGAGTATTAGGAGTTATAGATATGATTGATCAAATCTATGAATCCTATTACTCCTCGACCCATATCTACAGATCTACACATAAAATTTAGAGGAAGCAAAAGTAGTAATGTTTTTACATGTTTCTTCTTCAAGGTATGGGTGAATCCGCGGACCTGGGTAACACTTTTTGGCAAACGCATTTCGGCAAAAACAGAATCCTTATGGAGATCAAGGCAAATTGAAAATATGAAACTAGTCAGCACGATTATAATTGAGCTTTATGTAACTCCAGTCTCCGAGCCGTCACGTTAGTGGCTTTCTATGCATGCCGTAGCTGTTTCGCAGGCTCCATGTCAATGTCAATGTCAATGACAGTGATTATTGTTACTTGTCCATTTGGTTCGCTAGCTAAAACATCGCGTTGAAAGGACAAGTAACAATAATCACTGTCGTTGACATTGACATTGACATGGAGCCTGCGAAATAGTTACGACATGCATAGAAAGCCACTAACGCGATGGCTCGGAGACTGGAGTTACATAAAGCTCAATTACAATGAATATATTTTGCAGTCTTTGGTAATTTAGTGATTCCTCGGCCTCCTTTTATAAATTTTTTGACAGAGGCACCTCGGTCGAGGTATGTACCTCGACCGAGGTTTATAACTCGACCGAGTTAATACCTCGGTCTTTATTAACCCTCGGTCGAGGTTTTAACACCTCGACCGAGGGTTAATAAATACCTCGACCGAGGGCTGAACAAAACCTCGATCGAGGGCTTGATAAAACCTCGGTCGAGGGTTTAACAAGCCCTCGACCGAGGTGCGTTTTTTTGTTTTTGCCGAAATGCGCTTGCCAAAAAGTGTTACCCAGGTCCGTGGATTCACCCTTAAATATAAAATATATATACCCATAACAATTAAATGTATATTTAAAATAACCACAACAAACATTTATAAAATTTAGAATAAATCAAATTTGAAACTAAACCCAATTTTTGCACTTTTATAATATAGATATAGATTCGTTGATGTAAGACTTCAAAAAGATATTGTAAATATAAAATAACTTAATATTAATCAAATAAAAAATAGCTCATTAAAAATCCAATCCCAAAAAATCCCAAAACTACATTAACAACAAAGTCAAAAGAAAATCCAATATCTCAACCATCAAATAAACTCATGTTACCTACCTCTAAATGTTTGAAACAATTTAAAGCTTGAATGTTGATCACTACTAGAGGTGAAATTTATTCATTTTGAAGAATGTGCAGAAAATCATTTTTTTATGTAAAATGTGAATACTAGATAAAACCATAGTTCATAGTTAATCAATCTATCAAAAGAAAATCAACAAAGTCAAAAGAAAATCCAACATCTCAACAAATTCAAAAGAAAATCCAATATCTCAACCATCAAATAAACTCATGTTACCTACCTCTAAATGTTTGAAACAATTTAAAGCTTGAATGTTGATCACTACTAGAGGTGAAATTTATTCATTTTGAAGAATGTGCAGAAAATAATTTTTTATGTAAAATGTGAATACTAGATAAAACCATAGTTCATAGTTAATCAATCTATCAAAGCCATGTGAACCAATTGATTTGAGTCGATAATGCTAATGGAGGAACCTTGGGGGCATCATTTAAACCAAGGGGCGTCATATTTTTTGGATGTGTGAATCAATTTATTTGAGTCGATAATGAGCAGTTTTAAGGAACTTCTTTTTATTAAACATGACGAGATTGGTTGATTTACAATTATTTTCAAGACCAAAATAAGCTTTCCACCCTCCATTAATCCTTTTCTCAATACTATAGTTTCAATTGAGTTAGTGATGAATATCAATTTAGAAATACTTGTAAGAAATCACTTCTTCTAGATTTCTATAGTGTTAGCATGTTTATTTAGTAAGTCATGGAAAATTTGTTAAAATAGATAATAAATATACATTAAAATATTCATTTTAATATATGGAATATCTATTAAGATTGATAATAAATATACATTAAAATATTTATTTTAATATAATTTGTAAATTAATATTTTAATTCATTTTGTAGGAGATTTTTTTTTACGTATTAGATTTTTTTTATAATTTGTATGTATTTTTCTTGTTTTACTTGACTTAAGTTAAAATGGGTTTATATAGATAACAATCATGTCTATTCATGATGCAAAACTTTTTATAAAGTGAAACTTTCCATCAAAATCATTTAGGCACCTACCTTGCCTTTTATTTATGAATGGAACCAACATATTTAATATATTTGTTGAATTCAATGTTTTATGTTATAGATAAGAATGTTGATGATATTATTTTGGAATATTATTTAATATACTATATTGATATTATTAGAAAAATAAATTTATATTGCATGATATCACAAGTTAAATTAACATAGGTCTCAAGATTCATGACTAATGTTATTGAACATTTTACCTACAAAATATATCAAGTTCAATAATGGGAGCAAGATTGTAAATTATGCTTATTAATATGTATTAGATGCTTCAAACTTTGACATCCTTAATAGTTAATTATAGATGGTCCTTATAAAATAAAGATGCTTGGTTTTGGGAGAAAGCTAAGCATGTGAATTATAATTTATTTTTTTTATATATAATATATTTTTAAGTAAAATATAATAAATTAGTATTTTTTATTTACAATATTTACTTATCTCAATTTATAACTAAATATCATAAAATCTGTCACTAAATATCTAACAAAAATTACTACAATATTTTATTTTGAAGAAAATCCAAAATACTTGGGTAACTTTTTTTTTAAATAATTATTTTTATAAATCAAATTTAATTTATAATTTTTTTAAATAAATTAAGATTTCTAAATTCAAAATTATTATAAATTAATAAAATATAATATTCATAAAATTAATGATTTTTTCCATTAATAAAGCTATAAATTTAATTATATATATATAATATAATTACAAAACAAAACATAATTAATTTATCAAAATTATTTTTTTTCATTTTCAAACAATAAAATACAAAAATATTTTTCCATTTTAAAATAACATTAAATTGAAATTATAATAACTCTAAATTTATTTTATAACGTTCATGGTAATCCAACTTTGTAATCTGATCCGCTCCTTCCAGGCCTCCCAGCCTACAACTACACAGCAGCTGTAACTGAATTCATGACCAGTTTGAGAAGTCTGGCTTGGTCCGAACACCCCATCGAGGTCGATCTGGACTAGACTGTTCGGCGATGGTGTGATGGGGAGTTGTCCTGTCAATTTGCTGGGCGTCATCCGGACTTGATACCCAGTCTGTTGAGCATGCCGTGACGTGACAGATGTTAATGGAGACGGAGAGGGCTCCACAGGACGCGACGGACGCCCGACCACTGGTATTTTATTCCGATTCCGGCCAGTGGAAATGAAAGCGATATGCGGGGACCACGCCAGCCAGCTAGCTTATCCAGCATGAACGTACATGCTGGATAAGCTCGGCCAAAACCACATCCTTCGTTCGACTTTCACTATAAACGAAATCCTTAATTAACACATGGATGGATACCATTGAATCACATATGGAAGTCCACTAGTCTCATCAGATGATACCAAGGTGTGTACATATCACTTGAATTATTTGTGTAATAATAATAATCACATTATTTCACATGGTGCACTTTCTTTCAATGGATAGTTTCTTGATCTATAATTACATGCATGTTTTAGAGTATTTTTATTTAGTTTGGTTTAAATCTATTTCCTTTTCTATTTTTGATCTACAACCAAGGATTGCACAACTCCTTATTATGTTTTTTTTTTCATTTTTGTGTAAGAAATCATGCACTACAAATTTGGCGACCATAGTCGAACCATATACTCTGTCCTTCCTTGTGGACGTTGTATCAGATGTCCACCAAAACATGAACTAGGTTTACCCCGTTCCAAAACATTCATGGAGTGGATTCCATCTTACCTATCGAATGTCGAATTCCCTCTTATACCTTATCATCGAACTTTTACTAGATACCATGCCTCTAGAGAAATACTTGATCTCCCTAGAGAAAGTGAATCGGGACCATCATGTTTCTTTAGAGAACATCAAAGTTACCAAAGAACATTTGAAATCCTATTACGACAATGACATCCACCGAAGCTCATTCTATGAAGGTGATCTCATCCTTGTTTGCAACCAATCCCATGATAAACGTCATTGAGGACATTTTGAGTGTTTGTGGCACAACCCCTATCTCATAAATCATTTTCTTGGAAAGGGGTCATACATCCTAGATGGATTGGATGGACAAATCTTAAAAAACCCTTGTAATAGGTTATATCTCAAGAAATACTATCCTTGAGACCGACCCTCCCTTCTTTCTTGTATTATAGTTGTTTTATATATTCCATTTTGTAGGATGAGTCTTATGGTTTGTTTTCTTAAACTCCTTAGATGGATCGTCGTAATCCCTATTGCATCGATTATGCCAATAGTGCAAGCCAATACTCCTTCAATCTATCAGTTGTAACAAAACTATGCAAGTTAATACTCCTTGAATCTTTCCTTTGCAATTACTTGGCTCATATACCCCTTGTCACATCCATCATATATTTCAGTGGAGTGTGTATCAGTGCAACCACCAATAATCATGTGGAATACAATGCCATGATTGGCCTCATGGATGATGCTCTCCTTAAGCACCTTAATCACCTTCATGTTTATGTGTAACCATGCATCATCCATGAAATTCTAGACCATTATCTCCTCCCTATCTACATCCCATGGTTTCACGGGTTGATTATCACATATAACCCCCATGTTTGGCATCCCAGTCATAAAGTATATGTCTAGAAGGGTAATCTCAATATTCTCACCGTGTACAATGAAGGATTAGACATCAATGTCCTTGTACTCAATGATCTTGGTCAATAATTGTCTCTCTAGCCTCATTAATGAGTTCTCAAAGAACTTGAGCAACCCATACTTGGTGAGACTGTCCCTCATTGGGGCGTCATCTTTAATGGCTTCCCTAAGCTTGGATACATCTATATCCCTCTATTTAACCCTCATCCTACAGAAAAATATGCATGTTAGCATAATAAAAGACTATAAAGTTGGTCACTCTCTTCTCCATAAAAAGAGTGACCTTATGTCAAACTTGGTTGACTAAAAAGTGTGATTGAGTCTTTCCCTTTTTCCATCCATGTGTGAGTTGAATTCGCACCCATTTCCCAGTCATGCATGACCTAGTCACACTTGTCTAGTATTTTTGCACGAGCAAAGTCGCGAGAAAGTCCATGAGAGGCATGACCCTTGGTTGAAACCCTTTAGGGTTCCCCATAGCACCCTAGAGGCCAAATTGCCAACAATAAATATATGAAAATGAAAAGTAGAGAGATACCACTAACTTGCAAGTCACAGAATCCAAATCTTATGGAAAAAATCAAAGAAATCATCTCTTAAAGATATGGACCCCACAAGCTACTCCAATGGTGAACAATGGAATGACACCTAGGGTTGTGGGGCTCACCCCTGTTTAGGCCTGGATTTCTTACATCTCGTACTCACTCATACAACATCTATTTGACACACCATTTGTATCATTAGAATCCTTGTTCCCTTCGCTTGTTGTCTACATGATTAGTTTCATGTGATGAAGAACTTTTTTGGGAAGCCCCTGTTTCTCTCATTTTTTATGCATGTAAGTAGTTTTGTACTCACTTCTAAGTTATGTGTTTTTTGTACATTTTTATTTCCAAATGCACTATTGTGCTTTGGTATTTTTTGCATGTTTCCAGGCCTAAGTTTCCATGTGGATTTATTATCTCAACATTTAACTATGTCTCACATGTATATTTTTTCAAATTGGCATATGGGTGAATTCCCTCTGTAAAACATCATATGCATTAAAATTGTTCAATTCCATTTTCTCCACTAGGACCCCCTGTGTTTAGGTAAGTGACCCAACCCATCCACCCTTGCATTATCCAGGCTTTCCCGATAATAGATCCTCGCTTACATGGGGGTCATTTAGTAATATCATTTTTTGTCGTTGGATGCCCATGCCATTTCGACCCCCCTACAATTAAAAGTTTGTTTACTTTTTGGTCTTGAATTTAATTACATATTTGCATTCACTATTACTCATTGGCCTACCCCCAAACTCCCACACTTATGAAATTTTGATGATTCATGTTACATTTTCATTATCCCATCGCTTCATTTGTATTATAAAAGTTACATTATTTTTCCACTATTCATCTACCCTCAAGGTGATTACCACCTGTGTCCTACCCTTGGTCGCTTCCATCTATTATTATTCAATCTGTTGATTCATTTGGTTTCACATTGGATACTTATCTCCTTGCATTACCCATTTTTTTCTCAAGTACCCACGTACTTGGAAAACCATTTAAAGTTCAACAATCCTTAGAATCATTGTAGATTATATATGATTTCTTATTGCACCGAGAGAAGTGAGGTGCTCTCCAGCCCATTATGGGGGAGATCCTATCACGTTAGTCACGTTATGCTAGCCGACTTAAATAAAAGATATTCAAAAATAAAAATAAAATAAAAAGTATAAATTACATATCAACTTAAATAAAAAAAATTAAACTACCATAGATCCATTTTTTACCTAGATTTATCAAGTATCGAGAGGGATCCAAATGGTAAAAAAATGTACATCTCAAGAAACTGGATCCCTCTCGGTGCTTGATAGATCTAGGTTTAAAATGGATCTATGCTAGTGGAAACATCATTGGTCACCTTTATTTAGATAATTATGTGATGTGTCACCCATGGAATCTTACTGATATTAACCTCCCTCAAATCCAACCTCAATGCCTCCATTTTCCCCTTGTGAGTATCCCCATTGCATTTATGTCTCTTAGTTATTCTTAATTGTGGTTCTTCATTGATATTATCACAAGTTTCACACATACTGCCAGGTCAACCATGCCTTCATGTATATTCATTTTCCCTCCGTGAGTATCCCCATTTTTTTTATGTCCCTTGGTTATCCCCCATTGTGGCCCTCCCTTGATGTCATCATAAATTTCACACATGTTTCCAAGTCAACCATGCCTTCATTATTTGAATAAAGGAGGGTTGAGTCCCCCACTTAGTCACACCCCTATCCCATTTTGGTGTCTCATTTACATTTCTCTTCATTATCTAGTGATATCCCTTGTGTTGCTAACAAGGAAACCTCATTTCCTTGTTATAGTGTTTACCACTGTCAACATCAACACCCTTATTTTAGAGGATTATCTGAGAGACATTTTGTACATTGGCCCCATAACCATAATTGATGGGTTCTCTTAGAATAAATAAGGGGAGAGCTTAATTCCCCTTGGATCTTGGTCCTCATGTGATCGACTCTAGCCCATTATTGCATTGTTGAGAATTGAACAATATGATTGTTCCTCTATCCATCTCTCAAGTTTTGGAATCCCATCAATCAAATGTTTCTTATGGCGTTCAAGCTACATTAGTGATAGTGTTTAAATTTTAGTTATAGTTCCTTGGACCAGTTTGACTTAGTATTTCAGTAGTTTTAGTCACCTTTGAGAAGTTACATCACTCTTTTATTCCTTTTACATCTTTCCCCCTTATAGTTTCAATAGGGATTCAATTGTTTTGGTTTGTCATCCTTATAGGGATGTTGTTGTTCCTACTCATGTACTTCAGATAAACAATAGTTGGAGCATGATAATGTTTTTGGATCAGGTCCCTCTTTGACAATTACGATGTATTGTACCCAATAATTGTTTATGTATTGATCAGACCCCTCTTGGTCTGAATTCCAGATTGACATACAAGCATGGGGATTCCAACCTTATTTTGAGATTATGTACACCTCACCTCTTTGAGTCCTTTGTCTATAAGTATTTGCCTTTGTCGTTCCCTGGGAGAGGGAGTTCTTTCCCTCATAGTTTCGTTATCTTTTCATTCATGCCATTTCATTCCCTATTAGAAATATGGAACACTTACGATGTATTTTTTCCATACAATGAACTTGACTTCACACATCAGGGGGCAATTTTTTAATAACCAAAATTTTCTCACCCACTTTATCTTTAGTTCCATCACCATTACACATCATAATTATAAATATTAGCATCATTTTCCATCCATCTCATCCATATGACATGAGGAAATGACAAAATGGTAAAACACAAAAAGTCAAACTCAAAAATAGACCATAACTAAAGGGTCACACTTTTTCCATCGAAAGGGGCGGCTTCAGTCACACATTTTTCCCCACAAATAGTGACTTGGTCCCAAAAAGTGTTATTTCGGCTGTCATTTTTCATTTCCCTAAGGGAAGTAGTGTTTAAAAGTGGACACATAGAAGATATGGTTGAAACTATGGTTATTGGATCAGTACCAAGACATCCACGCAAACACAGACATCCACGCAAACCGTGATCTAATGCATTGTGACACCATAAACTTAAAGTTTTTTTTTCATAATGAGATATATTGATTTTTTACTTAAATATATATTAATAGTGTATTAATATTAATAAACATTTAAAAAAAATACTTTATTTTTTATTTTTAATAAATCTATTATTAAAATAAATTAATACCAAATAAATTTTACAAATATAAAACCTACAAAATATGAAAAATAAAAAATACTCTTGTGCTTTGTATATTATAAAGGAATTTCAATAGTATTTTAACATTTGTATATTATAAAGGAATTTCAATAGTATTTTAACATAAAATTAATAGTATTTGTATTAAAAGGAGTTATGGAAAATCCAAATAGCTAATATATAGAGAGGTCCAAAATTAAAACAACTATTTTTAAAGAGTTGAGCTTTCATAGGTATTTTAAAGCAACCCAAAAAAACATATATAATTACACTTTGTTTTGGGTGAGCTTTGCATAGGTTTTGAGAGTCGATCCGAAATGTGTCTGAAATAGTGCATGGTGGCTAGGATTTCATCCTTAGCCTTCCATTTTTCACAGTGAGACTTTGGGTATTGGATGTGTGAGCGAAATGAAGGTAGTTCTCTTCCCGTTGTGGTGTAGATGCCCTTGTAGGGTGACCCATTGAACACTGTGGTGGAGGCAATGATTTTGTTGAGGGTCGACGAACCTACTAGTGTTGTGTGTTGGCGGTTGAACTGATACCCACCATGTTTCTCTCTGGTTCTTGGTGGAGTAGAGGCATTTTTTTGGGTGGTGGTTCCTGTCATTTATGCGGCAGAGGCAGATCTGTCAATGGTGGTCGGAGGCCCTTCTTTGTGTAGGGGGCAGTGAGATGCGTGGCTGGTGAGGAAGCAATTTCCAACCCATAGTCGGTGCCCCCCTCGGGCATAAACAAGCAATTGTTTAATGGATAGTGGAGGCTCTCTTGGTGAAGGTAGTGGTAACAAAACCATCCTCATGCTAGACGATGGCTTTATCCATGCCGTTTTTCGAGCGACGACTCTCATTGGGAACTGTAGTTCATGAAGGGACATGTTATTAGTTCTTCTCAGATGGAAAATTCTCGTGGCATCTTTCCTGCTTTTCTGCTCATTTTGAGAAAGTTTTTTTTAGTTTTTATTTGAGCATAATGCAGATCTATTAATGCATTGAAAAAGGGAAATAAAGGGGTTTTTGACCCATTTTAGCTTTTCAAGCTTTGCTTTTTTGTGCTTAGGCACTTGTATGATCAACAAGTCTATTGTAGAACGTGTTATGTTTTTAATAATAGAATGCGATCTTTTTTTCGTAAAAAAAAACAAATGAAAGAGTTGCAACTGAAACAAACTAGTCATCGTTGTGGGCTCCATAAAAAACATGTTCTAGATGATCACTAGGTAAATGCACTTGTGTTAATGTATGAAAGCCAATGAAACAAGTAGCTGAAAAATCGCTCAACTATGTTGCTACAAATCTTCACGTTCAAAATAAAATGATACTTCCAAATTTATTGAATTCAAAAAAAACTTAAGTTTCCAAAAGAGGTCCCCCAATACTCCTTATAGCTGTGATGATACGAAATCTAAGTTTTACAATTCTAGAGTGAAGCCCTCAAATATTTTGCATCCTTTCTCCGCACAAAACATTTGGCCACTAGTTTGATCCCCATTCGAAAATGTTTAAACATGCTAATCATCTTTTAATTTTAATTCCCTAAAATATCACGTGGAATCCTCAACGTCAACATAGTAGAATTGTGACACCAAACTATTGTTTCCATTATCAATGTCTTAAGCCGTCGTATGTTGTCAAGAGGGTATTACAACTTCCTAATATTTTGTAATGACTCAATTTTGATATAATATGCGCATAACAGAGTTTCACGACTTCCTAATTTTTCGTGATGTTTTAACTTTGATACACTAAGGTATCATTTTTAGCTTACCTATTTCGTGATGTTTTAACTTTGATACCGTAAGGTATCATTATTAGCTTACCTAATAGGTCACAATTAAAGGTAAGAATAAGTATGTTTAAAAATATATATATATATACTCCATAATTTAAATTATTGTTATGATTATTATTAATTATTATTTAGTAATGAATGTAATATATAAGGAAATCTCTCTCGGAACATTAATCAAATATATGACAAAATTTCTTTACATTCATAAGTCTTAAACCATTAACTTGTTTTTTTTTATATTTAAAATACAAATTTATAACAAAATTTCTTTACATAATTTAATATACATAAAAATTTATATACATTTTATTTTATTTAATTTTTATATACACATAACTTCATTAATTTATATATTTAAATAATTAAACCATTAACTTGTTTTTTTATATATTTAAAATACAATTTTATAACGAAATTTCTTTACATAATTTAATATACATAAAAATTTATATACATTTTATTTTATTTTATTTTTATATACACATAACTTCATTAATTTATATATTTAAAATTTATTTATCTTCCCCAAATATATTCGGCTACATAAATCGTAATCCATTCTATACTTCCATACCATTTGCAATTATCTAATGGATTGTTAATCATTGCATTTTTATGATACGAGTGCTTCATTTATTTTCTAATGGTTTAGCTTACATATCCACATATCTGTCAACATAAGGGATATATCTAAAATACTTGCAATTAGGCATAGTCTGTTTAATATATCTAAAATACTTGCAATTATCTCATAGCTCATTATACTGTGATCACCACTCCCTACAAGGTGGTAGGGAGATAGCTATCATACATTATTTCACATTATTAATATAATGATTAATATTTTATCTTGCTTTTTGTGTTAAAGAAGCTTATTTATAGTATGGTAAGGTTGTGTAAGTTTTTTCATCTTTATTATGGAATTGATTTTTTTTAATAAAATATCATAAAAATAGCATAGTGATCTTTTAAAACAATTACAACA
The DNA here is from genome assembly GCA_001517045.1 of Pseudotsuga menziesii. Classification (NCBI taxonomy): domain Eukaryota; kingdom Viridiplantae; phylum Streptophyta; class Pinopsida; order Pinales; family Pinaceae; genus Pseudotsuga; species Pseudotsuga menziesii. Next base: position 44,690 of record LPNX011036632.1, read on the forward strand.
ACAACATGTATATAAAATTATACAAATTACATCAATTTAAATACTTTATTGACCGTTTTATATTCTAAAAATAAATTTATGTTTTTAGAAGTTTGATCTTTCCATAATTGATAAATCTCTTTTTAAAGTAAATAGATGTTAGTTTATAAATACATAATATATAATAAGAAAATGTTATACTCTTTTATATAAATGAGATAGATATAAATATATGTAATTAGAAAATTTTAAAATCATATTAAATACTATAAAGGTAATTAAATATATATTTCACATAGACTCAAGCCACTATCAAAATTATTATTGGGCCGCGCACCATAATAGTCCTTGAGGTGGATAGCTCCGTGGGTTTTGGGAGTTCGTAAGCGGAGCTACGGCTCAAAATAGTCTTAGGGGTGTCGGGGCTGAGTCAAAAACCTTATTTTGTAATAAACCCATAGGTTAAATCCAGGGTTTAGAGTTCGGGGTTCCCATGGTTTAAGTCCATGGTTTTGTAATAGTGCGTTGTTTAAATAGGCACTCTTGTAAGTAAGTAAGGTTAGGCTTTTGTGTAAAAGGAATTGATGCGAAGCTAAGGCTAATTTTGTAAGAAAAGGTTAAGTCCCAGCTGTGTGCGTGGATGACCTCTACAGCTGTGTGCGCAGAGGGTTTTGGGTGATAAGGAAATCTGCAACTGTGTGCGCAGAGGCCTGTAGCTGTGTGCGCGGCTTTGAGGACTGAAGGGATCTGTAGCTGAGTGCGCAGATCAGAACTGTGGTTTTTGTAGAAAGATTGAATGAAACACAGTTCTGTGCACGTAACCCCTACACTGGGGGTGAACCACGTTATATCTTGTGTCGTGGTTCTGTGTGTTGTTTATGTTGTGTTCTTTCATGCATTTATATCTATATATCTAATAAGTAGAGATCACTGCTAGACAATAACTTCGCTGTGAATTCCCAGTAAAGGGTTGCGCAAGGCACTGTTTGTTTATCTAACTGCGAAGCTAAACAATTGAATGCTAAGCTCTGTGATTTATATTTATAATCTGTTTAAAGTCAAAGGTACAATGATATCCCTTTGTTGCTTGCAGAAACCTGGTTCTGCGGCACCCCATAGCAGTTTTGGGTGAGACTACAACCTATTCGCAGGTTGTTGCCGAAAGGGCCAACTCTGTGGGTCTTTTGTCGGTGCGAAGTTAAAGGTATAAACCCGGGTCTGCCCTATATCCCAACAAATTGGTTCCGTTGCCGGTTGAAATCAGTATCTGCTCAAGAGGGGTTTACGTCGTACCTCGATGGCTATGTTCTGGAGACCCTCTGTGAAGGAAATCCGTGATTGGCTTGATGAGACTTATCTGAAATTTGCTGAGCACAAGAACAAAGATCCGCATCGTAGTGTAAATGACTTTTTACAAAGGTATGTTTTTTGTGACATTTATGAAATTTTCTTTGGTAGTATCCACATAGAGTTGCACCAATGGTTATCCAGGTTAGCAGAGCGAAGGACGAACTTCCAAGCACGTTAGTTTCCTGCTTGGACCCCCGCGAGAATTAATATACTAAAAAGGGTGAACAACGAGATATCCCGCGCTGTTGATTTCTGGACAACGCGAACCCTTGAAGCATTTGTGACGGAGTTCGCCATTGACACGAGTACCTCCTTTAGTGCAGCCGAGCGTCAGTTTTTCAAAGGCCCAAGGGGTAAGTTTTTGAATTCATTTAGTTTGCGAATCAAAATGCTATTGGCTGAAAAATGTATATTGCTAATTGAATCAGATTGTTAGATTTAGTATTACTAACCTATGTTTGCAAGCGACAATACCTTCGACGAGCAAAGTGGTTTGCTGTGAAGTGGCAAAAGGTAAAAGAGAGATTTTGGATCCTATTCCCAGGGTCATCATATCGAGTATTCCCTTGTAAGTCCCGCCGATTCAGAACCTGAAGAAACCCCTTCTGTTGGAAACCCTCTGGTAACCCCGCAGCAAAGACCTATTATCCCTGAGAACCCGTCGCAGTCTGAAAGTCACCCTAGCCCGAGTATTTCTGTCACAGGTTAGTCTACCCCAATAAGTTCCCCCCCGCCTACTTCCAGTCCCCCTCCATCCCCCCCTAGATCCACTATGGCCCACATGCATTATGACATTAAGCTCCCTGTTTTCAAAGGAACTGGATCAGAGGATCCAGAACAGTTCTGGTTTTTATGTGAAGCAGTGTGGACTGCTAAGTCCATTACGGATCAAGATACAAAAAGAGCGCAGCTCGTTACTTACTTCAGAGACCGTGCTCTGACCTGGTTCATGAAGTTCTCCAGCACTCAGAACTATGCATTGACTAACATAAAAGCAGCAATGATAAAGGAATTTAAGAAGCCAAAATCCAAGTCGCAGTGTATTACTGAATTGAAAGAGATTCAGTAGAGGCATGGAGAATCAGTGTGGGACTTTGATCAAAGATTCAAAGTTCTGCTAGACCAAGTCAGTTTCCCCATTGGACCTGCACAGCACAAGGAATGGTTTATTGCAGCGTTGTTACCGCATATCAGAAGTCCCCTCATGCAACAGAAGGTTGCTGACCAGCAGGAGGCTCTGGAAATCGCGATGAAGCTTGAAACCACCCCTGTCGCAGACAACTCTGGTATTGCTCAAATCCAAGCATAGTTGGCTGCGATGGCTCTGAAGCTTCGGGATATGAAACAAGGAAAAACTGGTCGCAAAGAAGTTTGCTGTACACAATGTCGCACAGAAGGTTACGCTAAGGAACACTGTCCTGTGGTCAGAAATTACCCGAATACTGGTGCACCAAACCCGTTTACCCTGCAAATTCTTTATTGTGAGCTTTGCAGAACAACAGGGCAGCATCGACCCGAAGACTGCTATTTGCTGCAGAGGTATGGATAGGTACCTAAGAACCCCTATTGTAAATTCTGTAAGTCCGTAGGCCATAATGAAGATGAGTGTCGCAGTTATGACCTCATGAGGGAATGCACCTACGATGCCTATCGGGTACAAAATGAGGGACCAAGCAATGATGGCTATGGTTACCGAGGTGATGCATCAGGTAGAGGTGCTTTTGGAGGCCGTGGTTGTGGTAGTATGGCTGGCAGAGGACGCGGTCAGGTGGTGTGTTATAACTGTAACCAGGCCAGACATCTGGCTCGCGATTGTCGAAACCCCACTATGACATGTCGGTATTGCCGGGCAATGGATCATGTGATCGAGTAGTTCCTGCAGTTGATAGCTAAGATTCAAGAAAGAAATAGTGCCCCTACTCAGAACATTTAGATGATTTCCGTCGAGCAAAGACCTGCCCCAGCCATTAATGTTGTTACCCGGAGTGGAGCTACGATGCACATAGAGAATAAGGAGAAATAGCCTGATGAGGCTTACATTCGCAAGGCTCCAGAGAAAGCCCCAGCAATTGCTATCGAAAGAGAACAAGAGACAGTCATGGAAACCAAGCTCAATTTTGTTAATCCCAGCACAGCAGTAGTACCCGCGCAGCAACATCAGCAAGAGTCACAACTGCAAGAAGCTTCGACGGATAAAGTAAGTACACTATCCTCCTTTTTACAGAGCTGTATGAAACTCTTAAGGAATCAGAATGCTTTAAAGGAGTTGCAAAAAGTTCTTGCTTTCTGTGAACCTTAGAGAAGAGTTGATAAGGAGAAAATTGTTAATCGTGTCCGAAGAACTGGTAGGGAAATGAGATTGAATGCCCAGATAGGAGAGTATGAGATGACTGATGTGATCTTGGACTTAGGGTCCGAAGTCAATGTCCTAACCAAGCAAACCTGGGAACAAATGGGCAAACCTACCCTCGATTGGTCCCCTATATAGTTGAGATTAGCCAATCAGCAGAAGATTGTGCCGCAAGGACGATTCCCTAATGTTCCCGTAGATATTGATGGCATCTGTACTATAGCAGACTTCGAAGTTATTGAGATCATTGACGACAGCAATCCCTATCCAGCTTTGTTAGGTATTGAGTGGGCAATGGAAAATGCTGCAGTCATTAACCTTAAGAAGAGACAGATGACTTTCGAAGGGAAGGATTTGAGAGTCATAATCCCATTGGATCCTTCCCAAGGAGAAAGGTACACAGAACCCCTCCAAGATGAAGATCAGGATGTGTTGGACCATATCTACAATATTACAGCGAAGGAAGAAGATTATGTTGATCCTAATGCCGAAGGTATTATGGATTGGCAGTGTGATAGCTCCTGTATGATGGACTCAGATGATGGTTTAGAGAACTGGCAGAACCGGTTGTATGAGCTACATGGCCACCGTTGTGCAAGAATTACCAAGTCTCTTAGATGTCTTGGCTCGCAGACAAGACCCTTACCTGTTTTTGATGGGTCTATAGACCTAGAAGAGTTTATTGAGCAATTCTCAGCTCAGATACCAGACTCATAGAAAATGGAGACTTTGGATTCAGCATTCAGAGCCATAGCAGCTAGATGGTGGAATGGTCACAAACAATACATTCACAGTTGGGAAGTTTGCCAACAGTCCCTTCGCCTGGGATTCACGGATCGACCATAGGAGGTCCGGAGTAGATTTAATGGTAAGACTAACCCTCAGAAGCATTTGGAGCAATGTTACGAAGCCTGGAAGCATGTACCTCGTACAGAGTGGGTGCATAGGTTTGTGCATACCTTGGATCCTTTTGCAATTAATTGGTATGCGGAGGTCGAGCTTCGCCGGGGTACTGTAAGTTGGGATATTCTTATTGACAGTTTTGTATTGACATTTTCTAGTAATGAGGTTTGCCCTGCTCTAGACGCAGCTATTAGGTTCATCCATACTAAGGTGTTTGATGATCAAGAGATAGCAGAATACCAACCGGATTGGAAGGCACAAGAAGCTACTGCAGTCGAATGCTATAACCTCGCAATTGACGAGGATGACGATCCGTGTAACATTGATATTCCGGAGTCAGAAGGCCACTGCGAAGTTCATGGACCAGCAGTCGAAGTTCCTGAGGTGACATAGCCCCTGAAGACGCGGACTGTAAACATTGGCTTAGAAGAACAGCCTAAGCATGCTACCATTGGAGATTATTGGGACGACGAAATGGTAAGCAAAGTGATCCAACTTCTCCATGAATATCAGGACCTATTTCCAACAAAGTTTTCAGAGATGAAAGGTATCCTGGGTGATATAGGAGTCATAAATATCCCCTTGAAACCTGATACGAAACCTGTGAAACAACGTCCTTATAGGTTAAACCCTAAGTACAAGGAAAAAGTTAGGATGGAGCTGGATAAGATGCTTGCTGCAGGAATTATTGAGCCTGTTGAGGAATCTGAGTGGGTCAGCCCTATGGTCGTGCAAGAGAAGAAGACTAAGGGTGAAATCCACATCTGTGTTGATTTAAGGAAGCTGAATGATGCTTGTCTACATGATCCTTTCCCCACACCTTTCACGGATGAAGTGTTAGACAATGTCGGGGGTCAGGAAGTGTACTCTTTTACTGATGGATTTTCAGGTTACCATCAGATCCGAATTGCTCTAGAGGATCGACATAAGACAACCTTTGCTACAGAAATGGGATCCTTTCAGTATACAGTTATGCCCCTTGGATTGAAGAATGCACCTGCTATATTTTCTAGAGTAGTCATCTCTTCCTTTAAGGAATATATACATAAATTCTTAGAAGTTTACTTTGATAATTGGACTATTTTTGGGTTATTAAAAGACCATATCACTAATTTAAGACTTATGCTGGATAAATGTAGACAGCACCAGATTTCCTTGAACTTGAAAAAGTGTATCTTTTGTGCACCTTTTGGGATTCTGCTAGGTCACATTGTATGTAAACAAGGCTTGATGATGGATCCGGCGAAGATAGCTATTATTGTGAACCTGCCACCTCCAACATCTATTAGACAACTTTGCACCACACTTGGTCATACTGGATATTACAGAAAATTTATTAAAGGGTATGCTCAGATTACTGCTCCGATGGAAAAACAGTTGAAGAAAGATATTAAGTTCGAATGGACACCTGAGTGTCAAGCAAGCTTAGATATTCCGAAGGAAAAGATGGTAACTGCTCCCATCCTAGTATCCCCTGACTGGAATAAGGAATTCCATGTGCATGTTGATGCATCCTCCATTGCTCTGGGTATAGTATTGGCCCAGTCAGGTGAAGGTAATATTGATCACCCCATTTCTTTTGCAAGTAGGAAATTGTCCACAACAGAGAAAAATTATACTACGACAAAACGAGAAGGTCTAGCTATGGTGTATGAATTACAGAAGTTTCGACATTATCTGTTAGGCTCTCATTTTAAGATGTTTACTGACCATTCTGCTTTGAAGTATTTGGTTAACAAGCCTGTGCTAGGTGGAAGGATATGCAGATGGCTGCTTTTGTTTCAGGAATATGACTTTGAGATCATAGTCAAGCCCGGAAGACTGAATCTAGGTCCTGACCACTTGTCGAGTCTCGAATCGGGCGAAGAACCTATCAGCCTGGATGAAGATCTTCCTGATGCCCAGTTGTTTGCCATCCAGAAGGTTGATGAATACTTTCAGGATATTGTTCAGTATTTGTCTACAGGGTTTCCACCTGTCGAGATGACAACACAGCAGAAGAAGCAGCTGGTGGTTTGAGCAGCGGACTTTACCTTAATAGCAGGACAATTATATAAGATGGGCCCAGATGAAATACTACGCAGATGTGTCCTAGAACATGAGAAGTCGTTAATTTTGGCTGAGGCACATTCTGGGGCAATAGGAGGTCACTACGCAAGAAAAGCTACAGCACAGAAGATTCTTACAGCCGGACTGTGGTGGCCCATAATTCACAAGGATGCAAGAGAATATTCCACAGCTGCGACATCTGTCAACGGATGGGCAAACCATCCAGGAGGGATGAGATGCCTCTGGTCCCGTAGGTAACTTTACAACCCTTTGACGAATGGGTTATTGATTTTGTTGGACCTATCAACCCCCCCGTGAAGAAGTCAGGAGCAAGATACATTATTACAACAACTGATTACCTTACCCGATGGGCCAAAGCTCAACCGGTCAAGAACTGTAGCACTGCTACAGCTACAAAGTTCATCTTTGATAACATTTTGTCCATATTTGGGTGTCCTAGAGTCCTCATGAGTGATCAGGGCTCACATTTTCTAAATAAGACTATTGAAGTATTGACTGAATAATTCCAGGTATATCATCAGACGAGTACTGCCTATCATCCACAAGCAAATGGGACTGTCGAAGCTTTTAATAAGATCCTTGAACATGCTCTAACGAAGGTTTGCAACGTTAACATAAATGACTGGGATCTTAGAATTCCAACAGTACTATGGGCTTATAGGACTACCTGCAAGAAATTGACAGGCCATACACCTTTTAGGTTGGTCTATGGGCAAGAAACAGTCATGCCCATGGAATACATTGTTCCTAGCCTTAGAATATCTGCTTTCACAGAGATGGATGACCCAGCGATAATAACAGAAAGGCTGACAAAGATACTAGAACTTGAAGATGACAGATTTATTGCAGGGTTCCAGCAGCAAGTACAGAAAGCTCGAGAAAAAGCATGGCATGATAGACATATCAAGAAGAAGCAGTTCCAGCAAGGTGATCTTGTGCCCTTATATGACAGCAAATTCATGAAATTCCCGGGTAAGTTCAAGACACATTGGAAAGGACCATACATAGTACAGAAAGTTACTAATGGAGGAGCAGTCCAGTTAGCTAAGTTGAATGGAGAAATGTTACCTTCTATGGTAAATGGTAGTCGTTTAAATAAGTATAGGGACAGGCCAAGACCTCCCAATCAGAAGTAACCACAGGAAGGACAGTCTAAGTACCAAGAACAGTTGAAATTGGGTGCTAGACTATAATGAAGCTGTCCTCAAAACTATGAAGTGTGGAAGGTTGTCAAAGTTCGAAGGTTAAAATTGTGTCGAAGATTAAAAGTGTGCCATAGCTTAAAATGTGACGGATGGGACAAACTAGACTTGGCGGCGTCGGCACGTGAACTGCCCTCACTGCCTACAACAATGAGATCTTGGGAAAATCTGGTGCCATGTGGACAGGACTGCCGACACTTCATCAGATTTGGCATTATTAATACACCATGATGACAGATTCTGCTTTGGGATTCTATAATAAGCTACATCAGCCTGCGACTCATGCATTGTGCATGTCTTTCTGTTTCTTCAGTTACCACTATGTCGAATGATCGTGAAGTCCAGAAGTTATTACGAGTGGTCAGGGAGAGAGGTCTGCTAAACCTTCTGAGTAATCCACCTAGGCAGCCATGCTCGACCAAGGCACAAAGAAAGGCAGAATTTTGCTCTATGGGATCGAAAGAAAGGCAGAAGTGCGCTCTATGCCGCACAAAGAACAACACTGGTCTTCATAGAAAAACTCTGAAACATCCCAAGATGTATCCTCCTGGTTTGACAGAACCATGGTGTCTGTTTGTCTTATGCACCTTGACACACAACTCTCGGGACCCTAAGTTGTGGATGGTCAAATGTGTGACAAGCGGATCGAAGGATGGGGTCGTTGATAGATCTATAAGGCCTTAACCAACAATTCATGAGGGAAAGGAACAACCAGCCATCAACCGCATGTATGGCTTCAGCAAGCAGCGCACCAGGCTTTGCCGACAAGATTCTACCACCAGAAAAGCAGCTGAGTGTCCCGGGACGGGCCACTAGTGAGTCTTAGGGGCCTGTTGGGGCGCACACCATAATAGTCCTTAAGGTGGATAGCTCCGCGGGTTTTGGGAGTTTGTAAGCGGAGCTACGACTCAAAATAGTCTTAGGGGTGTCGGGGCTGAGTCAAAAACCTTATTTTGTAATAAACCCATGGGTTAAATCCAGGGTTTAGGGTTCGGGGTGCCCATGGTTTAAGTCCATGGTTTTGTAATAGTGTGTTGTTTAAATAGGCACTCTTGTAAGTAAGTAAGGTTAGGATTTTTGTGTAAAAGGAATTGATGCGAAGCTAAGGCTAATTTTGTAAGAAAAGGTTAAGTCCCATCTGTGTGCGTGGACGACCTCTGCAGCTGTGTGCGCAGAGGGTTTTGGGTGATAAGAAAATCTACAGCTGTGTGCGTAGAGGCCTGCAGCTATGTGCGCGGCTTTGAGGACTGAAGGGATCTGCAGCTGAGTGCGCAGATCAGAACTGTGATTTTTGTAGAAAGATTGAATGAAACACAGTTCTGTGGACGTAACCCCTACACTGGGGGTGAACCACATTATATATTGTGTCGTGGTTCTGTTTGTTGTTTATGTTGTGTTCTTTCATGCATTTATATCTATATATCTGATAAGTAGAGATCACTGCTAGACAATAACTTCGCTGTGAATTCCCAGTAAAGGGTTGCGCAAGGAACTGTTTGTTTATCTAACTGCGAAGCTAAACAATTGAATGCTAAGCTCTATGATTTATATTTATAATCTGTTTAAAGTCAAAGGTACAGTAATATCCCTCTGTTGCTTGTAGAAACCTGGTTCTGCGGCACCCCATAGCAGTTTCGGGTGAGACTGCAACCTGTTTGCAGGTTGTTTCCGAAAGGGCCAACTCTGTGGGTCTTTTGTTGGTGCGAAGTTAAAGTTATAAACCTGAGTCTACCATATAGCCCAACAATTATGATAGAAACAAAAGTTAATATTCAAAAGTTTAAAAGGGGTGGCAGGTGCGGGGGATCCTTTTGGATCCCAGAGGACATGTTGAACAAACCTTCGCTTGGGGTCTTGGACATAGGACCAACAATGAGGCCGAGTGGTTGGCGCTCCTACAGGGATTGCAATCTTTAGCCAACAAATACCTCTCCAGGATTGCGATTTTCGGAGACTCTCGACATGTTATATTCAAGATGATCAATGGATACACCATTGGCTCCATTAAATGCCGTCGCCTGCACAACAAAATCATTCCTCTCATGACTCAGTCCTATGAACTCTTCCACATCCTTTGCACAAATAACTCAGCAGCGGATACCTTGGAAAACATGGGGGCCTCCCTCCCCCAAGGCCAATTTACCCTGAATGGTCAAGTTCCTTACCTCAAATATATCCCCTAATGGTTTTCCAGGATTCTTGTTTCTACCCCCTTGGTATTTGGTTATCTCCCATTACAAATCTCAAAGAGCCTAATGCATTCCCTAAAGGCCTCATCGATGCTCTCATCCTTTTTTCACCTTATCTCTCCAACCTTAATCACTCTACCCTCCCTTCCCCTTATCCCTCCATCTCTCCCCACTCCACCACCTCGTGCCCTCCTTCCCCCATTGGCATCCATCACGCGCTCTTTCCCAAAGGGTCTCTATCCTTTAAGTGTTGTCCTGCCTCTCTCCATCCTCCCGCCATGTGGACTCAACGCAATACTCACCTCCCCTCGGTCTATGCAGGATTTATTACTCACCTCCCTCAGGTTAATTGCCTCCTCCTCTCGCACGCTTCAAGTCTTTTCGCTCCCTCCACTATGTCTTCCCCTTGAAGCTGCTCACAACCTCATTTCTCTCCTCGTCTTGGCTCTATCCGTTATGTGATATCCCCAAAGCGCATCCTCTTAGATGTCATAGCAGGCGTAGACGAAGGTTGGTTGCAGGAAAATCCCATGGGAAGCTCTCCCTCTCGCCAGGACTTTCGTGAAGGAAAGACTGGCTCTTGCAGCCTCCTCCACATATTCTTGCAGTACCCTTTCTGGAATTTCGCTATGGTTTTTGAACATTGACTCCGGTCCCATTCTCCTCATCGACGCACAGCCCTCCATTGCTGAGAATAATTCGATTTTGGGTTGTCACTGTTCAGGGTGGAAGGAAGGTGCAGTTGGCACATTATCCTGCCGAAGCAAGACTGACTGAGACTCCCTCCTGCAGGAGCTAAATACTCTCAAGCTAATTCTCAGTGGTCTCTCCGCCGAGAATCAGGCATACATGGTTGCAGGTTCAATTCGATCTCTTCATAGCAATTTCTCCTGTAATGAAATTTCTCCTGGACAAGGCAGAATGTCACAGGCTAATGAGAACGCTGGCATAGCGAATTTGAAGAAAAACCTCAGATGCCTCTACGAAATGATAGCCATAGGCATAATGGACAACAAGGAAATTGCATAGGAGGTCAAGAGCATGGGGGAAGTGGTCAGTTACACATCTCTGCAAATTAGTAATCATGATGCAAGGATTGATGACAACGAGAGTAACCTTAGGGAAATGATGGGCATGGTGGACAGAATACAAGAAGACCTCCAGCGCTTGATTAACATGAATCAATGTAGCAAGTCCTTCGAAACCCCAGCAGCTGCAGCGCACCCCATGGAGGAGGAATCAGTTGTTCAGCCTAAGAAGCCTTCAGGCAATCCTTAAATGGTTTTTTAAAATAGTTTTTATGTTTTATTGTCTTTTACTTTGCAGGAAATTTATAAGGGTATACACTACCCCAGGTACTAGATGTTTTGTAAATACTCTCTGTGGAGTTCTTTGGTCATCCCCATGGACCAGTTTTGTTTTCTGCATTTTTGAATTGCAAGAACTCTCTGTTCCCGCTCTTATTTTGTAATGAATCGCTGTGCACATCCTATTTTATTAAAACCTTTCTTAGTTTCTGTTTAAAAAAAAATTCAAAAATTTAAAATAAACAACTTTTACCATAAAAACAATATATCATTTAAATACATCACCTTTTATAAAATAACATTTTGAATTATGAACATATAATTTCATTCTTTTGGGTAGATTTTAATCATAATTAAATATAATTAAATTTTGTAAAAATACTATTAAAAAATCTATTTCTTTTATACAACTCTAATGCATGTATTTAGACCTATCTTAACCCGCCTTGTTCTTAAAGCGGATCAGGGATGGAGTCGTCGACTAAAGGTAATGGTTTAACAACATCTCAATCAGTATATCTGTTTTATAAAAGTAATCTTATAATTTCTTTTATACGACTCTAATGCATGTATTTGTTATGGTTTTCATTCATTTGTTCTGCCACTATAGGGTGTTTGTGAGAAGTTGGTTAATCTTTTCATTACAACTAGAACATTTTCCTTGTGTGCTTTCAAAAATATGTTTATATATTTCACATAGACTCAAACCATTACTAAAATTATGATAGAAACAAAAGTTGATATTCAAAAGTTTAAAATAAACAACTTTTACCATAGAAACAAAATATCATTTAAATACATTACCTTTTATAAAATAACATTTTGAATTATGAACATATAATTTCATTCTTTTGGGTAGATTTTAATTATAATTAAATTTTATAAGAATGCTATTAAA
>LPNX011036632.1:58141-74707 GCA_001517045.1 Pseudotsuga menziesii
CTATTTACCAACAACTACTGGAAGGAGGCTACAACCCCCTGTTTTGTCAGCTACAACTGACATGATGCTACTACACCCTATTTACCAGCTTCTGCTGGAAGGAGGCTACAACACCCCGTTTTTTGAGCTATAACTGATAGGATGCTACTACACCCTATTTACCAGCTTCTTCAAGAAGAAGGCTACAACCCCTGCAGGCATGTTTCCTACCCTAGCGCCACCCTACCACCTTGATATGTTTTTAGTAATCTTCCATATTTCTTTTCCCTTCAATCTCTGTCACACTCACTGGTCTTTGCTTCTTCTTCTATGATATGGACCACAGAGACAACTTCTCTCACTCATCCCTCTGTGTATAAATACCTTCATGTTTCCTATGGGTGCATCTCTTCACCTTTGCGTCATTTCATTCTTTGATTGTGCCTCTTCATGATAACTCCATTCCTCATTCTAACACTGAGCCGTCGAGTCATCTACCTCTGTCATGATTCTTCAACACAACAAAAACTTGATGTTAGGTAGGAGTCACAGGTCCAATGCTGGATCCAGTCAGCAAACAACCAGTCGTTGAGTTGTCGTCCAACTCACTCAAGCGGACTCAAGCCTGGAACAAATTCTTTTGGACAAAAATTTTGCACCCACTCTCTGTTGTTAATCAACTTTCTAGTTGAATCAATTGAATCTTTATTGACCGTCGTATCTGGCCTCCTTCGAATCAACGGTGGACTTCAAACATATTAAAGCAAATTTGATGAAAATTATGTGCACATCAAAAGTTTTCCAAACCGCGCAACTCTACCTAGTGGAATCATTGTGCGTCGTCGATATGTTTTAATGATCGATCTTGACCATTGATCTCAATCCGATTTCCAACGATTAGTTCTGATTTCGCATCCCATTCACCTTTTTATCTTCCTCATTATTTTATTATCGAAATGCTACTTAGCCATTGATCTTTGGCCATGACTAATCTCCACCTCACAATCTCCAGTCATATGGACGATTAGTTTGGGCTTATCTCAGGCATTCTTTCACCCGGAGAAATTGATTCCAATCGTGGATCTATACACTCTATTTAAACTCTCCATTCCACACCGTTGATCTGTCTAAGATACATATCTTCAAATCTATGGTGCAACCCAACTCACCTTTTATCCTCCTCGCTCTTTTATTAGTGAAATGTCTTTATCATCCTCAATCTTCTCCCAAAATGTCTTTCCACACTTAGATTTCTACATCAACCATTCTGCACCGTCGATCTCCTTCAAGCTCTTCATGACCATTGATCTCCGAGACTGCGTGTTGCGGAACTGTGACATTTCCCAAAGTTTTTGCATGATTCTCCTCCTTCGGCTTCTCGCATTCCACTTTCCTCCTTCTGCATTGCGCTAGCAGAATTTGGGTTGCGGAACTGTGACATTTCCCAAAGTCTTTTCACAATTCTCTTCCTTCCTCTTCCCTCCTTCTGCATTCCGCTAGTAGACTTCGGGTTGTTGAATTGTGACATTTCCCAAAGTATTTTCGTGATTCTCCGCCTTTTGCATTTCGATGGTGGACTTTGGGTTGCGGAAACCCATGTTATTCTAGACCTTTATTTCTCATCTTCTGCATTTCGCCTTCCTCTTTCCTCTTTGTTTTAACGCTTAGCCATTTTTTAATCTCAACATGCAAACTAACATTTTTCTTGGTTTTGGCAGGTTGATCATTCGCACATGTGAGAGCCAAGTGAGAATCTAACTTCATGGCTGGGAAGCTAGTTCACTGGGAACCATGCCTACTTATTCTGATTAAATTATCATCACACAGATAAACCTTGGTGGAAATTTCCAAATGCCTCTTTCAACCCTGTGAATTTGACAAAGTCAAATTTCTATCTTTAGTACCTACAGTACATTTTCTTCATTTTGGCAAACTAATATTTTCCTTATCTGATCATCATAAGGAAAACCAAGGGCAAGGATAGAAATCCATTTCAATAGTGAAAAAGACCATATCACCTTTAAATATTACTGACAAACACACAATCTCTGAATGAATTTTAAAATGGATTCTCAATCTCCTTTTCTAAGACTAAACCAATTTTCTTAATTTGGTCCAATCTGCCTAAAACACTATTTTGGCAGGTCAATATCTTTTCCTTCATATTCTTCCAAGACGATCTAAAACATGGTCAGGTAGAAAAAAAAATCGTCTACAAGACCCCTATGTACTGTAGGAATTTACTCTAACCCATAATCTAGGGCAGGCATCTTTATGAGGCTACTTAGCCATTTTTGTTTTCTTTGGCACAAACCCCTATTTTGGCAGACCTAGAAATTTCTCATCAGAAGTGATGGAATCAAACAAAAACCATGATTAGGTAGCCACTATAACAAGCTATATCATGGTACCATGGTACAGGAATTTTAGTCAACCCATGAATTATGGCGGGCATTCTCTTAGACCCTCTTAGACTAGTTTTGACAATTTAATCCATACTTAGTCAATTTCCTGATTTTCACCAATTTGCTATATTTCTCCAGAATGATGTCATAATACAAAAATTATTTCAAATTCATCCATGCCATGCCATGCCATGCCATCATATCTTCCATATCATCATTCATGCCATGCCATGTCATCATATCTTCCATATCATCATCCATGCCATGTCATCATATCTTCCATATCATCATTCATGCCATGCCATGTCATCATATCTTCCATATCATCATCCATGCCATGTCATCACTACCTTTGTCTTTCACTGAGTTTGTCTTGTCATCGTATCCTTGGTTATTCCTTTATCATTACTGAACTCCTTTGACATCAATGATGATCCATGTAATGGATCCTTTGTCTTTTACTGATTTCATCCTGCTACCATGTTTATTGGCTATTCCTTTGTCATTAGTGAACTCCTTTGACATTAATGACAACTATATTCTCAACAATCTCCCCCTTTGGCATTGATGGAAACATCTAAAAATTCTCCCCCTTTGACAAAAACGACAAAGGATAACCTGTTATACCATTGATGTTACTATTTTGATATAGGATTTCCTGTCTTTCTTCTTTCTGACAACTCTCCCTATCATCATATCTCCCCTTTGTTAATTGGACTTGGTACTATCCAATGTATTATCATTTTTCTTAACATTTCCTTTCTTGCAACATGTTCTTGAATGAAATAGTGAATAATAGATCGATAGACTCACCCTGTCATTGTACTTCCTCTCTTTTGTCAACATTTTTGTGACAGAGTTTACAGTCAGGATTATACTGTTCTTTAGAAACTATATTACGTAACTTGCTCTTCTTAAGAAGTCTTCACATAATCCTTGGTCTGATATAACAAAAGGCTTTGCTACAAGTTTGAGAGAAAAATTTAGAAAGAAATTCCTTAAACTGATATATATATATATATATATATATATATATATACCAATTTTTCCTTCACAATCTTCACTGTTATTTTTACCCATACTGGCACTTTTCAATAGACTGGATTTTTTATTTTTTCATATCATACTTGAGTTTCCTTCCACTATCAACAATTTTTATGTGTCATGACTTCAAATTCTAAGTGAACATAAAATCTTTATCTTCTATTTGATTGCAAGCATCATGGTCTTCATGAATCACACATTTTATTGTTCTCATGTTACTTCATAGATCTTCCACTTTCTTTATGTCAACCATACACCAATATTATCATTTAACCTTGATCATCTATTGTCTTTTATGAGGATAGCTTTCAACATACTTCAACATTAGATACCAATTGAATTTTTTGATACCACTTGGAATTTTCTGAATTTAACTCCCCTTGAGTATATGATCCCTCCTAATGTTATTTTCAAGGTTCTCTTCAAATCATGAGATATCTTAGAAAAGAATCCCACAATTGTCACTATATCCTTTTTCATCACCTTCATCTTCATCTTCATCTTCATCGGTGTATTCTTTTACATCTCCATCTTTCTTTTCCTCATAATGGATGCCATTTTTATCTATGGCACTATTATGCTCATCATCATCTTTGGGGACCTCACTGATGTTTGAAATATTTATTTATTCTATATCTTTGGAGTCTTCCTTTCTTCTCCACATCTATCCATGAGGTACCCTGCTTACTGACCTTGTTTAATTCTTGGATTCTCTACTAAGATCTTTTCTCTTGGTTATGTAATTAATAGATTTGTGACCAAAATTGTGACAATAGTGATTATATCCATAAAATATTCCTTTGTGTTTGAGGAATCTTTGGTCTTCCATCTTCTTCCATTCCTTCTTTTGTTCTTGACCTTCTATTGAATCATTCTTCCTTAGCTTACATTCTTTGTCCATATGTCCAAAATTATGACATGTGTAGCAATGACCAAGAAAGATCTTTTGGACTCTACTTTTCATTGGTCCTTTAGGTATCATGCTAGTTTTATCTTTATTATGGGAGGAGGGAGAAGACTTCTGACTTTCCTTCTTCATAAATGGACTCTTTAGTGTAGCAACACAACCTCTTCTATGTCTTCTTTGTTTTGTGAAGGAGGAACGTCTTGAATTCCTTTCATTTTCATATCCTAAACAAGTTTTGTAATTTGATGGTCTTTGGTTACTTAAGATATCATCTAAGATCCTTGATCTGTTCTCAAACTTCGATTTGATATATTTTTCATCAACCCCTTTTATAAGTTGAATAATCTCTTTTTCAAGTTTTTATGAATCTTGGGTTCTTTCCTTGAGCAAAACTACTAGATCATCTTCAGTCTTCTTCACCTCTTGAAGTTGGTTCTTCAAGTCCATAATCATTTGATTTATTTCAAAGAATTGTTCTTCATCCTGCTCTTTCTCAATTATTTAGGAGCACTTATGAGTTCTTCTTTTAGGTCCACCTCTCCTTCCATATTTGCATCATCTTCTGAATCTACTATCCCCATGAATGGATTTTCTTCATCTTCACTTATCTCTTCATCATCATTATCATCCTCAAGAATAGCAAGTCTTGCTTCTGCTCTTTTTTCAACTAGGTAAAGTTTTTCTAATTTGACCCAGAGTTCCTTAGCTAAGATAAATTTTCCTATCTTCTCTTTGATGGGTTGAGGTAATCCATCAAGTATGGCCTCCATTTCCCTGGAGTTATTTTTCTTGGACTCTTTCTGAGATGTAGTACTTACTCTTTTTGGTAGGATGTAATTAGAGATAATTGCATTCCATACACCATATTCTAAGGACTATAAGTATACATTCTTCTTTTTCTCCATACTGCATATTCTCCTTTTTTAAGTGTTGGATCTCTATTGGAATCCATCCCTTATTGTTTATCCATAGTGGTTTTTAATAAGTATCTTCCTTCCAGTGGTTAAACTGTAATGAAGGAACCTGCTCTGATACCAATTGTTGGAATATTGGTCAATACTGAGAGAGGGGGTGGGGGTGAATCAATATTGTTAACTTTTTACCATTTTAACCACTTATTAAAATTTACTCAAATTTACTCAAAACATATAATCAACAAGATACACAAGACACATATTATTATCGTGGAACCCCAATTGGGTAAACCACCAATACCTCCTATTATTGCAAAATTGTTATTTACAAATAGTTTTTCCTGTTGCTACAGACAAAGAAGGTATTACACCCTATTTACCAGCAACTACTGGAAGGAGGC
Source organism: Pseudotsuga menziesii (assembly GCA_001517045.1). NCBI lineage: Eukaryota > Viridiplantae > Streptophyta > Pinopsida > Pinales > Pinaceae > Pseudotsuga > Pseudotsuga menziesii. The sequence continues at coordinate 63,792 of LPNX011036632.1, forward strand.
TACAACCCCTTGTTTTGTCAGCTACAACTGATAGGATGCTACTATACCCTATTTACCAGCCTCTGCTGGAAGGAGGCTACAACCCCCCATTTTTTCAGCTACAACTAACAGGATGCTACTACACCCTATTTACCAGCTTATGCTAGAAGGAGGCTATAACCCCCTGCAGTCCTGTTTGTTGCCCTAGCGCCACCCTACCACCCTGGTATGTTTTTAGTAATCTTCCAGATTTGTTTTCCCTCCAATCTTTGTCACACTCACTAGTCTCTACTTCTTATTCTATGATATGGACCACAGATACAAATTCTCTCACTCATCCCTCTATGTATAAATACCTTCACATTTCCTACGGCACATCTCTTCACCATTGCATCATTTCAATCTTCGATCATGTCTCTTCATGAGAAATCCATTCTTCAGTCTAACACTGAGTCGTTGATTCATCTACCTCCATCGTGATTCTTCAACACAACTAAAACCTGATGCCAAGTAGAAGTCACAAGTCCAATACTCGATTGAGTTAGCAATCAACCAGTTGCTGAGCTATCGTCCAACTCACCCGAGCGCAAGCCTGGAACAACTTCTTTTGGATAAAAATTCTGCGCCTGTTGTCTGTTGTTAATCAACTTTCTGGTTGAATCAGCAGAATATTTATTGATCATCGGAATTGGACTCCTTCAAATCGACGGTGGACTTCAAACATATTAAAGCAGATTTGATGAAAATTCTATGCACATCAAAAGTTTTCCAAACCGCGCAACTCTATCCAGCAAAATCGATGTGCGCCGTTGATCTATTTTAATGATCAATCTCGATCATTGATCTCAATCCAATTTCCAGTGATTAGTTCTGATTTCATATCCCATTCACCTTTTTATCTTCCTAATTCTTTTATCAACGAAATTTTCCTTATTTGTTGATCTTTGGCCACATCTAATCTCCACCGCACTATCTCCAGTCGTATGGACGATTAGTTTGGTATTATCTCGGGTGTTCTTTCACCTGGAGAAATTGATTCCAACCGTGATCTATACACACTATTTAAACTCTTCGTTCCTCACCGTTGATCTATCAAAGATACATATCTTCAAATCTATGGTGCAACTCGACTCACCTTTTATCCTCCTCTTTCTTTTATCAGTGAAATGTCTTTATCACCGTCGATCTTCTCCCAAAATGTCTTTCTGCACTTAGCTTTCTGCATCAACCATTCTGCACCATTGATCTCCTTCAAGCTCTCTGTGACCGTCCATCACCCAGACTACGGATTGCGTAACAGTGACATTTCCCATAGTTTTTTTCGTGATTCTCCTCCTTCCTCTTTCCACATTTCGCTTTCCATCTTTTGCATTCCACTAGCAGACTTCAGGTTGCAGAACTGTGACATTTCCCAAATTATTTTCATGATTCTCCACCTTCCTCTTTACGCCTTCCTCTTTGTTCCTTCCACATTCCGCTCATAGACTTTGGGTTGCAGCACTGGTACATTTCCCAAAGTCTTTTTGCGATTCTCCACCTTTTGTTTTTTTCCTTCCGCTTTCCACCTTCTGCATTCCGTTGGTGGACTTCGGGTTGTGGAAACCCATGTTATTCTAGACCTTGATTTCTCATCTTCTAAATTCCTCCTTCAGCTTTCCTCTTTGTTTTAACCCTTAGCCATTTTTTAATCTCAACATGCAAACTAACATTTTTCTTGGCTTTGGCAAGTTGATAATTCGCACGTGTGAGATCCAAGTGAGAATCTGACTTCATGGGTGGGTAGCCAATTCACTAGGAAACATGCCTACTTCTTCTAATTAAATTATCATTACACAGATAAACCTTGGTGGAAATTTCCAAATGCCTCTTTCAACCCTATGAATTTGACACTTAGTCAAATTTCTATCTTTAGTACCTAAAATACATTTTCTTCATTTTGGAAAACCGATATTTTCCTTATCTGATCATCATAAGGAAAAACAAGGGCAAGGATAGAAATCCATTTCAACATTGAACAATACTATATCACCATTAAATCTTACTGAAAAACACACAGCCTCTAGAAGGAATTTCAAAATTGCTTCTCAATCTCCTTTTCTACGAGTTAAGCAATTTTCTTAATTTGGTCCAATCTTTCTAAAACACTGTTTTGGCAGGTCCATAATTTTTTCTTGATATTATTCCAAGAAAATATAAAAACATGGTCAGGTAGACAAAACTCTCATATACAAGACACCTATGTGCCGCAGGCATTTACTCTAACCCATAATCTAGGGCGGGCATCTTTCTGAGGCTACTTAGCCATTTTCTTGCTCTGGCACAAACCCCTGTTTTGGAATACCTAGAACTTTCTCATCAGAAGTGATGGAATCAAATTGAAATTGTGAATAGGTAGCCACTATAACAAGCTATAGCATGGCACCATGGTACATGAATTTTAGTCAACCCATGAATTATGGTGGGCATTCTCTTAGACCCTCTTAGACCAATTTTGACTAAGTTATTCAATACTTGGTCAATTTCATGATTTTCACCAATTTGCTATATTTCTCCAGAATGATGGCATAATGCAACAATGATTTCAACTTCATCCATGCCATGCCATGCCATCATATCTTTCATATCATCATCCATGCCATGCCATGTCATCATATATGGCATATCATCATCCATGCCATGTCATCACTACCTTTGTCTTTCACCGAGTTTGTCCTGCCATCATATCCTTAGTTATTCCTTTGTCATTACTGAACTCCTTTGACATCAATGATGATCCATGTAATGGATTATTTTACTGATTTCATCCCGCTACCATATCTATTGGTTATTCCTTTGTCATTTGTGAACTCCTTTGATATCAATGACAACTATATTCTCAACATGGGTTATAAGGAAATACCATCACAACTACAAACCATGAACCAAGCCACCACATCCAAGGAGAATACACTAACGATTCACACTTGTTGGAGATAATATAATTCCTCTCTCTCTCTCATATATATATATATATATGGCTCTACGTTTTCGGTGGTTTGGCGGTGCTGCAGTTAGATGAAGGGAGCTTAGAACAAACTTGCGGGGGCTTAAACCGAAGTCCTGAGCAGCTCAAAAAAAAGGTAGGAGGCCTTTTCCTTTTTACCATTTTTTACTCTTCCTAGCCCGCGGTGTAACGGTCTCTGTTAGCATGGAGTTCGACGCAGTTTTTAACAGGGAGGAAGAATTGGCGGATTATACCAAGGACCCATGGCAGGGAATTTCCATATTTACACCATCAGGAGTCTCCTCTCCAGCAACAGTCCAAGATAGGTTGGAGCATACGCTAGCTGGAACCAAAGCTATGGTTTCAGAAGTTGAATTGCACTATGGTGAAGTTGACAGTCTCAGCCAGTTAACAGCCAGACCGCTGGATCCATCAATAGGTGGGTTTCCCTACACCCTATTCCCTGTAGATTTTGCTATCCCTAATTCTTCTTCAGACACCATTATCACCCATAGTGAACCCTTCTTGTCAGTTTCCCCAAGTATCACAACACAGCCATTTCAAGGGTTCCTCAATGATCTCGATCTCCTAGTAGCAGAAAAAGAAATACCATCGCTAGATTCGGAAATACAAAACCCATTAGAACCAACGAGCATTTTCTAAGGCTTCATTACTTTGTTTCTTTAGCTTGGGATTTTGATACACTCTTCCCCAGAATCAAGCCTAGATATCTTTGAGGAAGATGCAAAAACAGACGCATCAGAAGGAAGCACGGGAAGTGACCCTCCAGGAAACGAAAAGAGGAAAAACAGACCTCTAAACCCTAGTGGCGGTCCCGTGAATTTGGTTTGTGGAGTAGATCTCTCAATAGCAGAAGTGTACGACATGGCAGACATGGCCTTGGTAGGGAAAATTTGAGGCTGAAACCCATCTCAAGAAGAGATGGGATCATGGGTCTGAAGGAACTAAATAGAGCTTTGAGGCGGCGAACCCAAAATCACACCACTAGCCAAAGGATGGTTCGACTTTCATTTTAATTGTAAGGCGGACTCGGTTTTTTCTCTAGGAAAAATTTGAAACTTTGGAACAACCCCATTTAAGATAAAAAAATGGTCCCCTCTCTTCGACGCAGACACTGAGAGGATAGATACTAGTCCAGTTTGGGTCTGATTACCGGGGTTTCCCTAGGAATTTTGGAATTTGACCTCTCTAAGGGACATTGGTAAAGCTTTGGGAACTTTTATTGAGGCGGACCTTTCCTTTTTTCAAACAAAGATAAGGAAGGTAGCAAGGATTCTAATTTCTTTGAACATTCAAACTAGTCTACGAGACCACATAAACATAATCTGGGGTCCCAAAATCAAGAAACAATTGCTGGATTATGAAGGTCTACCATTCAAATGCCACAAATGCCATGACACAGGACATCTGGTAAAGAATTTCTTTAGATACCTGCCTTCCTCAAATTATAGAAAGAAGTGGTCCTTAAAGGAAGTTAGGGTTCCTCAACAAAAAGAGCCAGCACCAGACCAGGGAATGAATATAGACCAACCCGACTTGGATTTTCCAAAACATCCTTCAGAGCAGGTTGAAGAGATAGCAAGGGCAATTATCACCCCAGGGTCATCTCCTCCACTTCAGAATGAGGCTCAACTTGAACCCGCGATCTCTATGGGTATGATTTCATCTCCATTGTTAAATTTAAATCTTAATGATTTAACTTTAAAGGATTGCGCACTTCCTAAATACTATGTTTCACATGAGCCTTCCCTGGCACCCCCTATTATCCACTCCACCCCTGTTCTTGAAATACAAACATGGGTTGCTTCCCCACATCCCTTTCAGGCTCCTTTGACCTCATCCACTTCCACAATTCACTTCCATCTCAAGTCAAGGTACATTCCTGCACTGTTGAATCCAAAAGCCCCTTTACAGGGTTTGGGCAAAAATCCCCCTGTATCCTCAAAAGGCAGAGGAAGGGAAAGGCCTTCACTTCTCTTCGCAGCACAAAACAAAGCTATTAGATACCAGGAAAATAGAATACAACAAACTATTTTGGGGGCATTTAGAGGAGTGCAAGCCCCGGAGGGGGCTCCCAAATGAAACTTTTATCCTTCAATTGCAGGGGTATTGAAAGTACCCGGAAAAAACTTGCCATAAAGAGAATGTTGATGGTACACAAACCGGATGTAATTCTCTTTCAGGAAACAATGGGATTGGAATTAGATGTTTCAAATTTGCTTATTGCAACCTCTCCTCTTTACACCTTCAGAGCACAGAGCGTAAGATGGCACTCTGGGGGGTTAGCAATTGGTTGGAAAAAGTCCTCCTTTAGGTGCACAAAATTTTGGGGTACCACCTTTGGATTAGGAATCCAGATCAGTTGGGCAGAGGAAAATCTAAACCTGACTATCTTGAATATATATGGGCCTTACAGCAATAGGGCAGAGTTCTGGGAACCACTCAAAAAATCTTGCTTTATGAAAAAGGAAAACGTGATCATTGGAGGAGATCTAAAGTTTACCTTGGGGGCGCACGAAGTCTGGGGTCCAAAGGCAAGAATAGATCCTCTAGCCTCTTTCTTCACAAATTTTCTCCACACTCTAAAATTGATTGATCTAGACCCCCAAAAGATAAAACCCACATGGACAAACAGAAGAGTGGGAGAAAACAGAGTGGAAAAAAGGCTAGATAGATTTCTACTAGCAGAATCTCTTTTGGAAAAAGATTTCTTGTTCAAACAATGGGTCGAGTCGGGAACATACTCAGACCATGTGCCCATTTGTCTGGAAATACATAAGAACCCAAGTAATCCAACCAACCCCTTCAAATTTTGTTCCACTTGGCTAAAAAATGAGGAAGTTTTACAACTCATTCAATCGAATTGGATCCCCTTTCAAGCTAAGGAAGGCTCAAGGGTTGTTGTCCAATTCTCACAAAACCTTTCTAGAATAAAGAAGATCCTCAAGGAATGGGCACAGAGCAAGAAAATACTGGATGAAAAAGCACTCACTCAGATTGAATCATATTTGGTAGAGCTACAAAATTATGATGGGAGCAACTTTCTCACAAACAAAGATAAGGGTAGAATGTTCTCGTTGGAATCTAACATGAACAAAATTCTAAAGGAGAGGGAGGAGGTTCTAAGGCTTAAAAGTAGAGCGATTTGGATGGAGTGTGGGGATGACAACACCAAATTCTTCCAGGATTTTTCCAAAGGCAGGAAACAACAAAACACTATTTGGGAACTAAAAAAGGATAACAATGAGACAACAACTTCCTTCGAAGACCTAGCGGAGATAGGAACAACTTATTTTGAGAACATGTTCAAATCATATCAGCAGGTCACAATTGCTGAGGTAATTCATATCTCACAGTATTTCCCTGAGTGAATCATTGAGGAAGACAACTTAGATTTAATGGAAGAAGTCTCAGAAGAGGAGCTGAAAGCAATGCTCCATAGTTTTCAAAAAGATAAAATCCCTGGCCTTGATGGCTGGACGGTGGAATTTTTCCTGGCTACATATGATACCATTGGACCTGATTTACTACAACTGGTTGAGGAATCAAGAGTAAATGGAATGCTACACCCTCCTTTGAACTCAACTTTTTTATCTCTTATTCCAAAAAAGGACAAGTTGAAAAACTTGGAAGATTTCAGGCCCATTTCATTATGTAATATAACCTACAAGGTGGTCACAAAGATCATAGCACAAAGATTTAAAAAGGTCCTTTCAAAAATCATCTCAAAGGAGCAGTTCGGTTTTTTAGAAGACAGACAAATTCATGAAGCCATTGGAGTAGCTCAAGAGGGCCTCCATAGTGAAAAAATAAAAAAGACTAAAGGGGCTATTCTAAAAATTGACCTCTCTAGGGATTTTGATAGAGTTAGCTAGATTTACCTCAGACTGATCCTTACACATCTAGGATTCAATTACTCATTTATAAAGTGGATCTTTGCATGTATATCAACAGCCTCCTTTGCAATCCTCATTAATGGTGTTGCCTCCCACTTTTTCCACTATGAAAGAGGGCTTCACCAGGGCTGCCCCCTCTCCCCATTTCTCTTCCTGCTAGTGGAAGAAAGGCTTAGCAGGGCATTGCTAAATGCAAAAAGAAGAGGTCTATTTGAGGGAATAAAAATTTCAGCAAACTTAAGAATCACACACCTACTGTTTGTAGATGATATTCTCATCTTCTGCAATGGCTCCATCAAGGAAGCAGAAAGGATTTCAGAAATAATGACCCTTTTCAACAAAGCAACAAGAATGCAAATAAATGTCCTGAATTCCACCATCACCACTTTCAACTGGGAAGATGAATCATTGAAGGATTTACTCGACCTCTTTCCCTTTCACCACTATTCTCTAGAAGATGGGATTAAATACCTGGGTTTCAAACTTAAACCAAACAGCTACATAAAGGAGGACTGGAACTGTCTACTAGCCAAACTTGAAAGCAGAGTAAACAACTGGTGCAACATATGGCTCTTACAAGCAGGAAGACTAATTCTAGTTAAATCAGTTCTAGAAGCTATACCAGTCTATAGGATGGCACTAGCTTGGATCCCAAAATCAATCCTGAACAATTCAAAGAAAATCTATTCAAACTTCCTTTAGATAGGAAACAAATATCAAAGAGTTATCCCTTTGATCAAATGGGACCAAATTGCTAGACCAAAGGAATTGGGAGGATGGGGACTAAAAAACCCTATTTTATTTTCAAAAGCCCTGGCTTCCAAAGTAGGATGGGGACTGATCTCAACTCACAAACTTTGGACATAAGTAATCATCCAAAAGTACATTGCCCCAATTCCACTCCTGGACTGGATCAGAGACTTCACAAATACTCCAAATGGCTCAATTACCTAGAAATCCTTATGCAAAGATATGCCTCTTATCTTGAGTGGATTAGCATGGAAAGTGGGAAATGGAACAAGGGTTATAGTAGGAGTGGATCCTAGGCTAGGAAGCCAACAAATTCATCTTCTCCCAAAACAACTAGTGCAGATTTTACATAAAAAATGCCTCTTTCATCTAGATCAAATTGCAGACCCATCCTCGACAAACATATGGCATCAAGGATGGATGGGAAGTTAGGAATTGGAAATTCTAGATGTATGGTTTGAAGAATGGAACCATTATATTACTGCCCTGCGCTCCTCTCATATCCAACTCACAAACTCTGAGGACAAGTTGGTGTGGGAACATGAAAAACATGGATAGTATACCCCAAGAACAGGCTATCAACAAATATGCTCACAAAATTTTCAGCATGATCAGAAATGGTGGTAGGATGGCATCTGGAAACAAAAATTCCCACTGAAGGAAAAAATATTTATTTGGTGTTCACTTGCAAACAGAATCCCCACATGGAATCTCTTACAAAAAATATCATTGGCTGGTCCTGGGTCGTGCTCCATGTGCAAAGATAATGAGGAAAACCCATCTCACCTCTTCCTAAATTGCAGTTTTTCCAAACAAGTATGGGAACATACCCTTTCATTATCATCACTCAGTTTTTGTTGGACAGGCCCCTCGCTGGATGATGCCTAGAAATCGTGGACCACTTCACCCTCAACAACCCAGTTTCATGCACTACCCCTATTACACATATGGGGAATATGGTTAGCAAGGAACATGGCCATTTTTTTGGAAAAAGCAACATCACCAAAAGAAGTAGCAAAACAAGGCTTTGACATCCTATCCTACTTCCCTCAGACAAAAGACCTCCCATCCCCAAGAATCATTTTAGAAGAACTGGTAGACAAAGACATCCCTTGGGTCTTCTTTGATGGGGGCTCCCAAGAAACAAAGTGTGGAGGAGGAGCCACCCTTTTCCTCAGTCCTTATCACCATTATTAAATTTAGATGGGATTGGAAATGGAACCAACAATTTTGTAGAACTTTTGGCCTTAAAGCTTCTCCTTTGTTTTGCCATTGAAAAAAACTACAGAAAGATCCAAATATTTGGGGATTCACAATTAATTCTAAACTGGATGAACAAAACACATAAATGAAGGAACTTCTCGCTAGTTTCATTATATGATGAAGCTAACAAATTTCTTTCAAATTTTGATGCCATTACCTTCAAACATTTCTACAGGGAAAGGAATGTGGATGCAGACATACTTTCTAAAGCATGCCTGCACATGGAACCAGGCACTTGGAAATTTCTAGAAATAAAGGAGGCAAAGGTATATGAATTTTTTCATAGATCATTCATAGACCCATTGTCGGGGGCGGGAAGAGATTAGTTGTTTTTGGTTATCAGAACTTGCTTTTTTCTGCTGGACAGAGAATGGTAAGATATCATTTTTGGACAACATTATGGAGGAGTAAGTATGGGCTTTCAAAATGCAAGAATTTATAGAGATCCAGAATCGAAATATAACACAACTCCTTTTTGTCGAAACAAGGAAAATTGTTCTCTTTCCTATAATAGAGAAAAATCATACATCAGTTTTGATATGAACATTGATGTAATTCAAAACAATAGAGACTTTCCTATGGAATATATGTGTGTCTGTGTGTGCGTGTGTGTGTGTGTGAAAAATGAATGGAAGTCGAGCATCAGATGATGAAGGGCCTTGCGGTGACCTTCTTTCTGGTGGATGATATGTGACTCAGTAATTGACACGAGGATTTATCTCATGGACTTAGGGTTAAGTACTTTGTTCCATGGGACTTGATTGAAATATGCACCATCTTCCCTCTTCCTCCATGAAATTATTTTAATGGAGACCTTAAATCTAGACCATGACGAATCTAGGCCTAGTCCTATCCACATTTATTGTCACACATGAAATTTAAAGAGGCTTGATTCCTAGAAAGTTCAGGAATTTCCGTCATTTCTAAAGCCTCTTTTGACGGAGAAGAGGTGGAAAGAACCAGGGCCTCTTCGTAGATATCTTGTCAACCAAAGTAATAGACAAGATGATGTCCTTAACCCCCATTTTGGAAAAAATATCTCGAAGCATCCGAAGTTAGTGGAGGTGGGTGTCCCTGTTTCCATGTAGCATTCTTTTTTGGATATAGGTGAAAATATTTTGTTCTCCCTTCTCCCTAGTATTAGGTCTTCTCTGGTTGTTTGTAGTTCAAAGTGTATTACAGATCATTGGGATAAAGTAAATATCATGGTTGGGCACGATAAAATTATATAGTAAATTCCAAAGGTTCTTGGCTCGACGCTTGTAGGTCGTTTATGTAGTAAGGTAGTTAGAATATCTTCCTTTGCATTTGGCTAAAGGAGAATTGGGGTCACATCCTATCTAGAGATTGGATCTATTTTATATTCATATCTCAAGAATACAAGTCTAATGTGTTCGATAAGAACTCGGCTTGGGGGTCGTTAGGGGTAGGAAGTTGGATTTCGACCCATAAAGGGAACCTGTGAGCATACTGCATATTTGGGTAATTTTACCCATATTACCCATGTTTTTCTGTAATAAATCATTCCTAGATTAAATTGGAAATAGCATCAGGAAGTTTATTAAATTGGAAGAGGAATAAGACTTGGATCCTTATAGAACATGATTAAATTGGAAGAGGAATAAGACTTGGATCATTGTTTTAGGTGTCATGCATTGGGACATGTTCAGGCCCAATGATCATTGCACTAGGGTATGAAATTTATATTTAAAATGGTTTGGAAAAAGAAGGAATAGGGTGTCCAAGTTGTGTCCTACTCTAGGGGTTTGGTTTTGTTGAACCTTTGTGTTGTCATTCATGTCAAACAAGAAACATGTTGATGAATTTCAACCATGATGATGAAGCTTTGAACAATATTGATGTCAAACAAGAAACATGTTGATGAATCTCAAACATGATGATGAAGATGCGAAGATTGTTGAAATTGCGTGTTACAATTGATAATTTCAAGTAAGAATATAGTTGAAAAAACATATAGAAAATGTGTATACAAATCTCAGAAGTGTGAAAAACCCATAAGGTAA
>LPNX011036632.1:79018-160924 GCA_001517045.1 Pseudotsuga menziesii
AAGAAATCCCAGGTGAACGCATTTGCAGGCTTCCTATCACCCTCCAATTTCATCCATGAGCATCGAACATGTCTGGCCAGGCATGTCTTTTGGACTGATAGCTACCATCCGATTTTCAGTATATGTTAAAGTGAATTCGGTTGATGAAGCGTTCCAGTCACATATCTAGGTAACTCACTATACATGATATTGATTTGATATTCTCTGATTTATTTTATAGGTCGAAATGGCAGTATGAATAGCAGTGCAAAAGCAGCTAGTACGTGCGGGGTTTAACTCCTCCCCCATACAATCTTCATCTATTTTCTCACAAATCTCTTCTGCATCGAGTCCAATTTGCAGGCCTTCATTTGACCGGTTTCTAGGAACTTTGTCTCAGATCAATAGCATTTCATCGTCAAAGGCCAATGTACTTTTCCCCATATCCCCAGAATTAGTAAGAAACAGGTTTCCGTGGGAATCGATCCTTGGTCATTTCCCACCATGGAATGTGAAGAACGGAGGGTTCCATAGCCTGGGAGATGAGCGTTTTCCTAAGCGGAGGCCCTGTATGAAGAATCGCAAGAAACGAGCCGCCCTAAGACCGAAAGGTGAGAGCTGCAGTACCCATTGCCACAGTTTTAGTCCTTTATTTATTGTATTCAGTAGGCGCTTTGTGACCAATTAAAGTCCTTGTTCAATTCTCATGCAGTTATTGTAATCTATTGAGGGCCCTTTGCTACCCACATTAATAAAATTGGGGTCTTTTTTGTTGCGTTGGGATTGAATGATGCAGGTCCATACTACTGGGTTCAGTACACTCTTGGTGATCCCATACCACATAGTCGGCCAAATGAAGGCAGCGTTAGGGGAAGAAATCATCGCAAGTGGATGGAGCAAAGAGCTGCTTTTCGATCGGTACATTTTTCTTCACTTACGAAACTTATAGGCATTATTTGGGGTTTACTCAGCATTTTAAGGTTTAGGTTTTGTAGTAATGATCCGCTGTTGGCAGCCACGGTTTGATTCGCTAAAACCCTAGCTATCCAAGTCACTGGTGAAAGGGTATCTCAATGTTTCTTTCACATAATGTGTTTCTAGTTCAGGTTACCAATGTGGCTTGATCTTGACAAAATACGATGGAAATGCAATTGGAAGTTCCACATACACACAAATTAAAAATGAGCCTCAAGTTTATTATGAAACTTAAAGCCGGAATTGAACCCAGAAACCATTTGCTTGTAGCGATCTACGCTCTTTTCCCTGTGTTTATGTCCTTAAAGCCAGAAACACATGCATCCATAAACAGCTTAATAGTTATTATACACTCGCTCAGAACATATATCTTGTCAAAGCCCAACTCAACAAGCTAAATATTCAATCGTAGCGTAGCTTTCATCGTACATTGGCTTTGAGCTTTATAAATACTGTCTCAGTGAAAAAAGATATTTCACTAATCCCACAACTATGTTCCAGGTCTTGGCATGCCCCTTCAAAAATACCCCAAGGTTCATACTTGTCCACCAAAAGCTCACCTATTTGCCTTGGGATTTTGTTTTTGTGATTCAGTTTGTAGAATTGAAATTTAGAGCATACATGTACAAGACCTGGAATGTTTGTATGAATCTATTTTCGAAAAGCAGAGAGTCTTGGGCCAACCAGATACCCCACAAGACCTAAAAGGGAACAAATCTATATTCCTCAAGTTCCATTTTGCAAAACCAAGAGTGGAGACATTCCTTGACACTGTTTCCTAGCCAAACATTATGTAAACCTAATCATTGTCCTACATATTTCCAGAGATGAAGTGCAGATAGACACTTAATTACTAAATGCAAGGTGGTCTCTAAATCCTTCTTGCGGAGAATATAGATGTTGGGATCCTATCTGTTTGTAGCATCTCCCAGGTCAATACTTTGTTTTCCAGGGCCAACCACATGAATATCTTCATTTTCTTTGAAATCCTTACCTGCCATATCTTGGTCCACCACCAGCTACGGTCACCATCAACTGAGGATTGCATCACCTGATATCCTTGACTAGGGTCACCATCAACTGAGGACTACATCACCCGATATCCTTGACTAGATGTATATCTACTTGTCTTCTTATTCTTAGACAAAACCATACAATACTCTTTATCCTAATACAAATATGGTATCTTCTGTGTTCAGAGTCCAGACATAATTTCATCCCAAGCAATTCCCTGGTCATCCACAAGCCCTCATAACATAGAAGACCACATGAATATTTAACATGCCAAGCGCCGTCGCATATCCGACGCCTAGGTTCATTTCATATATACCTTGGATGGCATGAGGTATATGTGCCTCCCCAAAATGTAATGAATTTTTGTATGAAGAAAATTATAATTTGTTTCACTTCTAGATTGAGGTTTGTGGCCTGGACAAAAGTTGTCCTATGGTCTCCAATTCATGTCCATGGATTCTTTACTGTCCTTTATCGATTAAGCAATGTCCTATAGGTTCTCCTCAGTGATGCTTTTCTTTTCTAGTTACCAAAGGGGTAATCCTAACTACAACTCCATTAGGCCTTTGTGGAACACACTCTCTCATTAGGAGAGTTTCAGTTGATTGCTCCAAGTTTCCTCCCAAGATTATCTAGGCAGGCTCTCTCCACCCTGATTATTCTTCTCAGGATATCATAGGCACCGTTTCTGCAGTTGAAATGGGGCCAAAATTTGAGTTCCTATTAGATGCAAAAAAGGCCTTGAGACTTAAGATGATAGCATTTTATTTTCTCAAAAGATGCAAGCTACTCGCTGGAGGAAATTAAATGTCATATTTAGCTGATAACTCAAACAATAGTACATATAGCAGTTCCCTCTTGCTATATAAATTCATAATATAAATATCAGAAGCAAGCCACAACTCCACTTGGTTCACCACCTCAAGAATCATTCATTAAGGGTATATAAATATATGAAACCCCAACTCCACTTGGTTCACCACCTCAAGAACCATTAAGGGTTTCCTCAGTTGTAGGGACTCCTAGACCTTCTTATTAAAACCCTCTTGCCAGAGCCACATTTAGCAAGCTTCACACCAAATCAATTATTAAATACCTCAAAGGTCAGCTTTCCTTATTATTCTATCCACCTTAATGTGTGTTAACACTTAACAGTCCCTCGACAGCTTCTCTGATTGTAGCAATCTATCGGCACATTTTCCCACTTTCCTCCTCAGCACGTTCTCTTCACCATGGATATACTACCATGTCAATTTTTATATGCATAAGCATAGACAGGAATACACATAAGAGTAAGAGAGAATGGATCGATTCATACTGAGTGATGAAATGTCCCTTTACAAAGTAGGAGAGAAGGGGAGTAGTTGTTTAACTTCCGAATACATAATCTTGTAACAACTATAATAATTAACTCATGATTACATCACTCAATTATAAAGACCATAACTAAGACTTTAATACCTATTTATGACCACTACCTCTAAACATTAATTTAGTACATCTTCTCACACTGCTAGAGACTCTTCATGAAGCTAAAGGAAGGAACATGAACAAAGGAATCGAAAATAAAAAATACTGATAAAAAATACTTCAATGAAAACATCACTGGGTAGTGGATAGTTCTCCTTGATTAAACTACTGTGTATATCAATATTCTGATTCAGTTTTAAGTTAAAATATTCACCATATCGATAGCAGGAAGCTCTGATTGCTCTAATAAATAGATTATTTAAAATTTTGAATTGATTTTTGCCCATGTATTCAAAATAATCACATTATTAGAAACTGAACCAAGAGATTACATATACCAAGATTGGAGGTAAAAGAAGTCATGGAATTAGAAAAAATTCTAGATAACTAATACTGAGTACAGTACATTATATTAATGTCACTTTACAAGGAGCCTTTGTAATATCTATTACTAAATTAGATTTTTTTATCAATATTGTCATCAAAAAGTTTATGCTCAAGTACACAACAGATATAGAGGATAAGTTTGAAAGACTTGAGCAACAAGCTCACTTATTAAAGGTATTTTCAAAGCTTCAAGATTATTGGATGCTACTGTCATATACAACTAGACTTCAATTTTTTAAATTATAATGACCAATTAACATGGAAAATACAGAAACCCACTGAAGTGCAGCAGGTAATAAATTATTAATCTGTCTACAATATAAAAATCAATATATAGTAAAGAACTGGAAAACAAAAGGAAGAGGTGATAATACCTTCACCACATTTGCCACACATGCAAGTGGTAGAAAAAGGGATGGAGCTATCGCAGTTGCAAGCTCCACTAAAGCACCCACCTCCATTAAAATATGTCCTGTGAAACGTAACTGCTGCAAGATTTATCAAATGAAAATTGCAAAATATGTTTTAATGCCAGTAGACAGTCACTCACAAAATTCAAAATTTAGTTCACCTGTTTCAGGTCACAATCAAACTTTTTTCCCTTTCTTGCAAATAGTAACTTTCCAATCCTCCTTTCTCCATCCTATTACATGAAACATCTCTGCATTTAACCTACAGTGTTATTGCTACAAGTCAAGATGCAGAAATTAAATTGCATGTCATTTAAGATTTAAATGCACATTGGCCTGACTTTCAAGCTCCATCTTCTCATATACTATTGTTTATTATAACTTATCAGCAATCACAGTGCAGTACCTTGATCACCCAATTAATGGCTAGAGAATTAGTCCCCCTGCTTGAGATACCCAAAGCATGAAGCAAGGACTGTGTTGTAAAAATGCCAATGGCACCTCCAAAAAAATGCTGCAATTGCTTCAAAGAGTATATTAGACCTTTCTCCCAAATTCCGATAACCTTCTTATCTTTCCACTGAAACTCAGATATCATAGCAATATGCTCTTATAATGTTTTAATCATCTAGAAAGTCAAGACTCAACACCAAGGGTATACTCGGCGAGTCTATATCTAATAGATTCTCAAGCTTCACCAGAATTCTGCAGAAAGCATTAAAAACTGACAAAACTCTCAAGATTTCGGTGGTCCATCAAAGGCTAAAGCTGTATTGAGGCCCAACAAAATCTTGCAGTATCTTATTAGATTAATTCAAGTATGGTCAAATTCAATTTAAGATACATGAGAAATTCATCTGGAGAAACATCTTTGGTTTTTAGCAGTAAAAGAGTAAACATAAGCTTAATTTTGAACATGTGAAAATAGCTTGGCCTTCAGAAACATAGAAAAATATTCATGTAGAATATGACCTTGGAATATGCCACCCTTGGGGAGTAAAACTAAAATACCTAGTCTTACAAATACAATTTTTTTCCATGGAAAAAAATCGCAATTTATTTTCATAAATAAGAACTGGAAGCTTCCCTATTCTGCCACACTTCCAAAATGCGACAAACAACAGAATAGAGTTTATACCAATTTAAACCCAGATCTTGAAGAACTTTGTGTTCTACAATACCCCAGTTATGAACCCCACTAATGTCAATCTGTTGCTGAAACAAATCAGCCATTCCATGCTCTTCTTTGACTCCCTCTTTCACATTTATAACACTTTGTACCACATGATATACCCATGATTCTAAATAGCCTGTTCCTGTGGGAAGCTGAAAAGTTCCTCCTTGTGTAATCTGTATTAACTTATTTCTTATATTGAACATCAACCAGGATGGGAAGGTTGTAGAGTGGAGAATCATGTGCTGAAGAATCAACATCAGTCTTGAAATTAGCAAAGACCAGCAAACCAATTGTGTAATGGAACACGAATGATATGATACTACTCACATATTTGGCTTGTGCACTGTATATGGGGATTGTATTTAATGCCCCTTTTGGTCATTTTACTGAACAACAAACTTCAATAATGATAGGCGACATTGGTTAAAGGCTTACTCAGGGATACGCTTACTAAGCAATCATCCATGTAATGGGTTATAATGATAAATTATATTGATTCTTTATTTCCTATTTCAGTTCATGATTATGGTAACTTTTTTTTTTCTTTTGTCCAAAACTGAAAAATGGTGTTTAGATTGCTTCACTAGTATGTAGATTTCTTACAGAGATTGCCTAGCCTATAATTTTTTCTGCAAGGTAATTCTCTTTGTTGCTTGGTAAGATAAACAGTGTTAACATTTCAATCATGGTAATATCTTGTGTTCTACAAATTCAAACCATATTATATGTTGCTTGGTAATGTGTGTGGCTTTCTTACTTTAATAATTTATATAGATATCTGTAATATAGATATTTTTTAAACAATTGAGTTAAAAAGCTCTGACGTCTAAGATGATAGTGCGTCAATAGAATCTATTGCTCATGTGGGGAAGGTTTCGTGACTTCTTGATATTGCCTCAATGTCCATATTCCAATCTTAAAGGTGGTGAAGGGAGGATGGAAGCCTCAAGGCCCTTTGTTGATACAGGTATAGATATATTTTTATTCACTTTTGCCAGCTTTCTGATAAAGTTCCATTCCCGTATTTACAGGGGAATATTTCGTAATTCAACAATAAGAGTGGCAAGGAAGACTTCCTACAAAGGTGAACCCCCTTACACTTACTTATTCACTGTGATGTATTATCTTGTTTTGTATTCTGTTCGAAGTATTCTCTTTAGTGCATTTACAACCATTAATTGCATGATGTCTCAACATGCTTAATTAGAAATTTTGATTACTATTCAGGTAATTGAAAAGTTCCCTCACATTGCACATTACAAGGCTCTCAAGCTGCCATTTGGAATGGATGCAAAGGATTTGGTCAAATCACAACTAGTAATTGCATGCATTGATGGTAAAGAATATGTAACATTATATTTTCATTCTGATTGAGAAAAATATCTACCCTTAATTTTCAAGTAATTGACATTCCATCAACAGATATATCATATTTGCAAGGCACAACCCACGACCCTGAACATGTATTATACGTAATGTAGAGTCCTTACACTACCATTTTGAAGTAGCTTTCTTACTTCTGCCTTTTAACCTATGTTGCATTGAGTTTCTAGGATGGGGTGGTGTGGGGATGAAGGGATGGGAACATAGATTTGCCCTCCATTTCATTGTAAATCGTTAGAGCTCCATCTGTGTCCCTTTTTTTGCAAAGTCTATAAATAAGCGAGTGATAAGTTTCCAGCGCTGGTAATAACCCCTTATCTTGCATTTCATAATGCAGTTTTAAGGCTCCCTATATGCATCCCCTTTCACAGTTTGAAATTATCATCTTACTATAAATATGAACATTAGGAACTAAACCTTTCTCTAGCATTAGTTTAAAAATATTATTAGCCTCTTCCAAACTTCCCTTCTTTCAAAGACCATTCGTAAGGGTGCTGAAGCTTTCAATAACAGGAAGAAAACCCATTTTCTGCATTCTCAAATGCATCTTCAATGCCATATCTACCTTTCCTAATTTGCAAAGTCCACCAATGACAGCATTGTATGTAGAAGCATTAGGTGCAACACCTTTCACCTCCATTCTGTCATACAAATTCATGACAAAATCTGCATCTTCCATGCATAAACAATCAGTCAGCATATTGCAAGTTCTGACATCAGAAGCCAATTCTTTTACATAGGTGTTGTTCAAAATCTCATTAAACTCCTCCTTTCTGCAATTTTTTAAGAGTACTCTGATAAGTGACATGTAACTGCTAATACTTGAGAGCATGCCTTTCCTTTCTATTTCATTGTAGAGTTTCATACCAGTATCAAATTTCCATTGATTGCAAAGTCTGTCAATGACAGTGTTATAGAGAGAGTCGTCTAGCACAATTCCACAACCTATCATGTTATCAATAAGTTCAAAGGCCTCCTGTATATTTCCTGCCTCAGAATGTGCCTTAATCAAAGCCCTGTAGGTAATCACATCTGGAATTAAACCTTTGTCCAAGGCATCTTTAAGGAGGTTGCTTGCAACCGATATCCTACCTTTCTTACAAAAGGAATTGATAACTGAATTGTAATTAGAAATGTTGGGCATAACACCACGTCTTTGCAGTTCTTCCTAGAATGCCAAAGCCTCAGGTCACAACATTGAATGCCAGACCCTTCTTCACCATCGGGCCCTACAGCGCCGCAGCAGCTTCCACATTACCTTGCTTGCAAAACGCATCAATGATGGATGAATATGTGAAAACGCAAGGACAAGAAGGATGAAATTGCTGTGCAAAATCTTGACTCTGAACCAACTGAGATTGAGATGGCGCTTGTCCAATATAAAACTAGGAAGCAACATGTGCCATTACAAAGACCAACCTTGACATAAATCCATAAGCTGAGTAGTCTATCCACCCCACTGTAGTATGCCACGCCATTAGATGCACTTGACTTCTTGTTGCACTTGCACCTAAGTAATTTCCATAGCTGAACTTGTCACACTAATGGACTCTAAATTTACCCCTACCATGTGCACTGTGTCCATGGCACAACTTGACTTGACACTCTAATGGACTCTAAAGCTACTGCTATAATGTGCATGCCCATACTCAGACAAGTATTCTAGGTTCAACTTCCTCTAGTGTGACTGCTTTCATCATGGACTTTATTGATCTTTGTCTCTTTCCTGGTTTAGTGGTGCCAGAAATTTTACTCAGAAAATGAGCACTATATAGTTGTATGTTAGAACATAATTGCATTATAAACAACGTATCTGCAATATTGGTGAAAATCTGTGCCCAAGGTATAAAAAATTTGCGTAGAAACTGAGCACAATATATAGAAAATTGTATTATGAAAAATATTTGGTGGAAATCTATGCCCATATGCTTGAATATTGGTTAGAAAACGAGTACAATTTCTATTCCCTAAACTACAAATAATATGCTTAGAATATGAACACAAAATCTGTGCCATTGATGCTACATGAAGGTCTAAAAATTTGCTGCAAGATGTGCAAAAAATGGGTAAGATTGGAGATTTCTTGGTTTACATAGGCATGCGGGTGAGTGGACCTGGTTATAGCTTGTCATGTTTGCATAGATTGTCAAGTTTCACAAGTTTTGACTTAAGTCTGATGTAGCAAGCCAATGCTGCCTTGTTCTGGTTAGATTTGACCTAGTTTTGCAGTAAGTTTGAACTCTGAACTGGGATCGGGTACGTTTCTCCTACCAACCATATGACAATTTTAAGTATATGGTGTTTAATTTTATTGTATAATTCATGCAGAAGGATTTAGTAACAATATTGATTTGCATTTGTTTCCCTTATGTCTCTGATATTTACAAACTTTTTCAGGTGAAGAACCCAACAGCCCGTGTTGAACATGAAGCAAGTACCTCAAAAATTGGGGAAGATCAGTTATTCTATTTCCAGCAGAGGGGGATTGATCCAGAGAAGGTAGTGACAGCTATTATTAATGGCTTTTGTAGGGTTGTATTTAATGAGCTCCCACTAGAATTTGCAGCTGAAGTAAATCAGTTGATGAGTTTGAAGCTTGAAGGCAGTGTTGGCTAGATGTTGCAAGGTCTCTCTGTAACACTATCTATGTACATGATTCTAATGGCATGAGATGTCTCGATAACACTATTGTTTAGTGTTGGGTGCTAGATGTTGATAGAATTCTTGTGTTCTATAAAGAAATCATCTGTATATTTTCTATGAAACCTGGTAATGCCTTCAAAGTTTGTCCCAGTTAAGGAAATAATAATATGTATGTACTCTTGAATTTGTTTAAATTGTAATGAGATTAAAAATAAAGTTGTCGTTGCAAGCATTGGGATCAACCCTGTTCTTTGTATTCCTAGGATTTTTTACACTTATAAATGGCATGACGTGGAACTTTGCCTAGTCTTCCCGTCGCAGGTATAGCATCCCCGTCGCTATTCTTGGGGTTTGCATTTTTTTCTTTTTAAACTTATACAAAGCGTGGATACAGCGACGACCAGGCGTGGATACAGAGATGGCAAGGCGTGGCTATAGCGACGTCTTATTCCTGGGTTTGCATTTTTTTTTTAAACCTTATACAGAGCGTGGATACAGCGACGGCCAGGCGTGGATATAGAGACGGCCAGGTGTGGATATAGCGACGGCTTAGACATCTAACGAAATATAGAACATTGTCGCTCTTACAACGCAAATTAGGGGTCGTCTCTATTGCGACGGAATTGTTTCCACGGAAAAAAAACACTTAGACGTGGCAATATCTACGCTTTTCCGTGGATATTGCCACATTTTGCCATGGCAAAATTGATCACTTGTACTAGTGTATGGTCCTGCTACCAACTGAATTTTTCTCTTAGGGAGAAACTAAAATTCAGTAAAAATCTATCCTAATGTTATTTCTGTCTAAATAAACCCTAAAATTAGTTTTCAACTACCTAAGTTATCCTACAATTGCTTTCTTAATGAAAGTCTTCGATTTTGTAGGGTTTTATATTTAATACTCTAAATATTAAAAGACTATTAAAATGATTCTAAAATCACACAAATTCTATTTAACAACTGCTAAACATAAACTATACTAAGATAATACTAACTGAACTATCTTAACTATCCTATTTATCCTATCCCAGCTGAGAGCAATTTTGACTATTAGATTAATTATTAATTAATATAATGATGAACAAAAAGATAAGGAGTAAAATCTAAATGAAAATATTTAAACCATGCACCCTAAATCAATCTGCTATAAAATACCTTGATAGAGAAACTAAAATAAGCAATTACTTCGAATTTTCTGAACTGTTTAATTAATTAACAACTAATAAACAGCATCAGATATTTGAATAAGAGATAATGTCTAAAATGAAATCATCGCAAAAATACACATGAGATCAAATAGACATAAATATATATATCATTATATCTTGAATTTTCAGTAGAAACACTGATTAATTCAGTTACGATAACATACTAATTCAAATACAATATTGTGTTGAGAAAGTGTAATACTGATTAATAAACACAAGCATAACCAAATATACTGCATCAATATTAAAAGTAGAAGATTATATATACTGAAATATAAAGAGAGTATCCAAAATAATACTGATCAACGATATCAATCTGAGGATTTCCAGTCACATTCCACTTCCAAAGATAAAAATTCAATCAGGAACAAAACTACTATCAAAATAATATTCCAAATATGTTTCTCTTCAGTCACTCCATCCCTTCACTCCTCAAAATTACCAGTTTATATAATACCACTAGTCTTTCGATTCAGTTTTCATAAATGCTGTATGCAATACTATAGGATTCCTATCACTATCAAAGTGCATCGAATCTCTACAACAGACACTTGTCACTAAAGGATAACAATAATAAAAAACAACTAGCCTGAAACATCTGCTGATTTAGAGCTGGTAAATTCGTGGCTGTGTCGAAATTCCAGTCTTCAATAAACATCAACGTCTTTCAACTGAAATCCAAAATATCCGAAACGTCCTGAAACTGCAGAGGATAATGTTAACATGCCCACCTGTTTTAAACAAACAAAATAATCTTATTAAAAACCAATTTTAACAGAAATAACAAAAGAAACCATAAGTTATATGCATGCCTGTAAAATCTGCGATTTTGTAGGCATGCACAACAAAGCTTTTATTACCTGTTGACAGAGAGATAAACCATATAACTGAAAATGGAAACAATCATCAGGTTCTATTTTGTGAATTAATCATTCTCCTGGCCTCAGAGAGTTTGGCTTTGAGCCTAATGATTACTATCTTCTGTTGTTCTACTTGTTCAAGCAAATGTTGATTTGTATCTATCATTGATTTTTTTTCTTTCTTGTATTGGTTTTTCTTGATGTTCATCTCTTTCCACCTATTAATATAGTTTAATAACTCTACCTTAAATGTCTTATTTTCCTCATCTTTCAAGGATGTGCTTGCTCGACACTCCTTTAGTTCATGTTTCAATTCAGCAATTTTAGTCTCATACACCCTGTCAAGGACCTGTTTGAGAGTTTTTTCCTCCTTGTCATGACACGAATCAGCTGCTTGAGAAGAATCAAGATTATCTATATCTTGACCAGGTGATGGAAAGCTCATAAAAGATGGCTTGGGACCCGAGCCATAGGCGTCCATACACGATGGAGTAGCTTCCACCTTACCCAACTCTGTAATGTCTTTAGCCAATTTTTCGTGATTATTCTCTGTAAGAGTAGGTTCATCCATATGTGTGGTTTCGGGAACCAATTATCAAACATCGTCGTCAATATGGACAATCATTGGCTGAGTACTCTGTTGAGTGGCCGTAGGAACAGAGGCTGTAGGTGTGGTATTCATACTTCTAGTAATTCTTCTTGTACGAACAAACACAATATTTTTTGATTCAAAAACCCCTTTTTCACAACATATCTGCGCTAACTGCTCCAGTTTACGCATGGACTCATCACCATGTTTTCTAGGGGTATATAGCTTAGAGTGGTTTTTATAATCAACAACATTAACATCTTCATTTTTGGTTAATTTTCCCTCTTCCTTTGTAGGTGTACTACAGCATTTGTTAGATAGGGATTGGTCCAAGGTTTTCTCAGCATAACAAGGAGCTACATTCCCGACCCCATCATCAATGATACAAGGATTGGCTTCCTAAAGCTCTTTATCCTTTGATTCAGCCTCAGGACCATTACCAACTTCGGATTTTACTGTAGCCTTGAATTTCCTATGGGTCTTTGGGGGAGAGTTTGGTCAATATTGAGTCGGCCCTAATTGACATTCAATCAAAAATTCATCCACAATTTACAATTAAGATACAGTTGAAGCTGTATTATAATTTTGACTAGACCATGATGGAATGGAATTCTATCACGATTACCTAAGGTAGTTTGAACCGAATGTGACATTTTCTTCAGACTTTGCAATAGGTAAAATGGAAGATTAAGTTTACAGCCTTTTAATGCTAACAATAGTCGTAGGTGATAATAATGCAGGTGGAAGAATCGTCCATCACATGATACGTACTTGACCAAGATCTCGTCGAATGTTCGCCATTCTGGCTTTAGAAAATTAACCGAAACCCCAATCTTCAGTTTTTCACTGGCCGATAAGGGCAACAGCAAGGACTGACATTTCTTCTTATTCACTTTCCCACCTTTAAACCATCGCTCTCCAGTTTGTGGAAGCTTCGTAGCCTCTGCAATTTTATCTTTGTCAATAATAAACTTGAAATCCCCAATCTGTGCCACATTTTCTTTCAAACTCAAATCAAACTGCTTAGTAAAATCCAAGTTATGGCCACTAAAGCACCTGAAGAACTGACCCCATCCAATATTTTCAAATAACAGAGCAGCTTTCTCATTGGCTTCAACAAGCTCTGGTCCTGAAATTTCAAAACGACTAAGCGGAGCCATAGCTCCCTCACTACTACCCTGGTTACAAATTGAAATGAATGGAGTCATGAAGAGGGAAGGGATAGGCACCCAGGTGTAATACATCACGCGAAATGTCAAATCCTCACATGTTTCATACCTGACAGAGATGAGGGCTCCAAGTTTGGCCATTTTAACCGAATTTAGAGATGATGAACACTACAGCCGGTGTTTTTCTATGATAAATGAATGACTAGCCACGACTAGCTGTAACTCTTAACCCATTCTTCATATCAGAGATCATTTGATTCATGAATCATAAATCAAGACATTAATTACACGCAGTTTGGCATGATGATCTCATACATCATCATGAAATGGAATGGTTACCAGTCATATACAACATTAAATCCTACTGATATGATTCCATTATTACATTCACAGTTGTCAATTCAAAAGAAAGGTGTTAACCAAATCTCCATACCAATGCAACGATCCTAGTAATAGGTGTTATTTATTTGACATATGGGTCCTGTATCTTCATAAAATGGTCAATTGATGATTTACTCTAGATTACACGTGAAAGGTGGTCGTGTTTATTACATGACGATATAGTGTTAAAATAGTAAACCCTAATGTTCTTGCAATACAACTAACTAATGATCCAGATAAACACTTAAACCATGTATATACATAAAGCTTCATTTTGAAATATAGTTTTAAAACTTTACGAAATCCCACCAATTAATGTCCCAAAACCAAATCCGATAGGATATAAAGATTATAAAGCTCTGACACATTAAACTTTCAAAATGATATTCATTTATTTGCACTCTCACTAGCTATATATATACAATTAATGATATGATATTAAGTTACATTTGAAATGTGAACTTTAGGTTTAATGGAAATTTTAATTAATAAATCACCTTTAGTTCTAGGGATTTCAAGAACTTATAATATATTATCAATAACAAGCTTCAAACAAATTCAAAATGTGTTTTCGTTAAACCCCAATTAGCATACTATCCTTTTAAATTTCTTAAATCAACATATATAATTAGATAAATTAATTAATGATAGAGTTGATCATATATAAAATTTATGAAACTGACAGCTGCTAATTATCAAGGTTATGAAAATGTTGTCATTTGACTCTTCTATAATTGAGAGTACCATCAGAATCAAAGATTTTGAAGGCACTCTTTTATAATCTTTAAAGGTAAATCATAAAAGAGAGCTGATCCCCCTTCATCTCAATGAAAAATGAAGGGGTTGTTGCTAATTTCCAACAAATGGCGAAGACCTGGACGAACCAGTTATCTCTGCTCATACAACTTATAAATGATATAAACAAAATCTTAAAACTTATTAAAAATAATCAAAAATTCTTTATCTAAATAAAAACCATTATTTTTATTCATATTCATAAGTATAACTCAGAAATATTCCATCTTTTGAAATAAAGATCTGGTTAG
This sequence comes from Pseudotsuga menziesii, assembly GCA_001517045.1. NCBI lineage: Eukaryota > Viridiplantae > Streptophyta > Pinopsida > Pinales > Pinaceae > Pseudotsuga > Pseudotsuga menziesii. The sequence goes on from LPNX011036632.1 coordinate 93,710, forward strand.
AGATAAACTTAAAAATATCTTGATCGAAACAAAGTACTTTATAGTAAAAATAACCTGCACCATCAGTATAGGATATAGAAATCTACTTTTCCGAAAACTTTCCAGAATCTGTTCCATAAACATTATAATTTTCTTTTTGTTTGCTTTTCTTTTTCTTTAAACAAAAATTCTGACTGAAGACTACTATCTAGGTATGGTATCCCAATGTGATAGTATCATTCACGAGAAGTATCTGGAATAAGAAAGCCGGCTCGTGATGAGACCTCTTGTCTTTTGATTTTTAAACCAAAATCCATCACCCCGGTGATCAGAAATGAAGTTATTGTAGACAGCACTGATGATCATGATTAGGTCGGCTCATGATGAGACCTCCTATTCTTCAATCAAAATTATGTTTTCTTTACTAATTTTGAATTTTTTTAATTCTATAAAACGAGAGATCATTACCCAACATGGTGACCAAATGGCAATGTCAGTCATTAATATCACCAGAAAATGAATCAGCTGGCTCATGATGAGACCCCTTATCTCTTGGTTTGTTAAACCAAAAGCCATTACTAGTTTCCTAATAATGTCATACTAGTGATATTTATGATTCTGATCAGATCGGCTTATTACTAAGACCTTCCGTCTCTCATTTTAGCATTTTATTGACTGGAACAAATTGTAAAAAGTTTTCAGATTATAAATACTTTTGAATACTGATGGTAGAGATCTGTAAGAGTTTTTCAAAGTACAAGCTTCGAAAAAGACATTTAATAAGCGATCCCAACTTTTATGAGAAATAAAAAGGTGAAGAATAATCGGAGTAACACTTAAAAATAAAATAATGATAGGTCATTTATAGATTTAAGAAACGTTGATCATCCTGAACAAATTTTAAAAGATCTAGTATCATAATTTTCGAGCTAACGAGCAAACTGACTCTTTTTTCAACTAGAAGATATATTTATTTACATTTATTTCTTCAGTTGCCATCTCAAGATTACTGACTGATTACATACAAAAAATTTGACAGTCTGCAATATTTGACTAAGAAAATCAAAACTGGTTGCAATAGCGGAATGATGTTTAAAGGTTACATAAGTTTTATGAATTTATCATCATCCTTTAATTCTATAAACTATAAATCAGTCTATACAAAAATATAAATTTATTTACAAACAACAAACAAATTATATACATTTTAAGACCAAGAATATTAACATAAATATTTTTTCAGGATCAGTCCATTCACTGGGAATGTTTCGAACTGAACTTCAAGTGTTTGTAATCGAAAGGTACTTGGACCTATCTTCTCAGCAATAACAAAGGGACCTAGCCAAAGCTTCTGAAACTTAGTATGATCTCCTTTTTCCTCATGAACTTTATCCCATTTTAAAATTAAGTCTCCCACCTGAAATTCTCAATTGGAACTAAAGGATTGGTCAAACCAAGACTTCACAATTTGTTGATGTTTTGTAAAGTGTTGTTTTGACTTTTCTCTTTTTTCCTCAAGCTTTAACAAAGTATTAATTCTCTTTTCCATTGCTGGACAATATTCATCTTGAATAGACTGAGCTAACTGCAATGAAGGTAAAAATAATTTTGGTGGTAAAATAGCTTCAGGTCCATACACTAAGAAGAAGGGTAAGTTACCTATCGCAGCCTTAGGAGTTACTCTATCTTCCCAAAGGGCATTGACCAATTCTGTATGCCAATCACGATGGTGAACTGAAATAGTTCTTTTGAGAATTTTCAATAATTTTTTTTTTGTTGATTCGGCTAAACCATTTCCATGAGGATGGTAGTTAGCTGAATACCTGATTCTTATTCCCTTCTCTAAGGAAAATTGAGTTAACTCAACTGATGAAAAATATGAAGCATTATCAAATACAAGGGAGTCTGGAACATCAAATCTTGTTATGATAAAGGATTCTAAAAATAATATAACCTGATTGGTATTTACAACCCTTAATGGTGCAGCTTCTGCCCAACGAGTAAAATAATCAGTTGCAGTTATTATATACTTGTGTTGTTTGGATGAAGGAGGATTTATTGGCCCTATTATATCAATACCCCATTGTTGAAAGGGTCTTTCTATTGAAACTGATTGTAAAGGAAAAGCAGGTTTCTTAACCCTTCTCGCAGCAAGTTGACATTCCTGGCATTTTCTAACAAAAGCATAGGAATCTCGAAACAAGGTAGGCCAATAATAGCCAGCCCTAAGAATTTTATGCACAGTAGTTTTGTCCACCAAAATGACCTCCTGCTAGTCCAGAATGTAACTCCTTCAGAATTACTTCCATTTCATCTTTATCCAGACATCGAAGCAATACTCTGTCTGAATTTCTCCGAAAAAGGACATTATCAATTAATAAATAAGGAGCAGATTTCAATCTAAGTGCTCTTTTCTTCCTTGGTTCTAGGTAATCAGGGGTAGTCCCTGTTTCCAAAAGTATTTTTATGTCTGTATACCAGGAATCTTGTGGTGGAGGATAAAAATAGATTTCTCTGGTAAGTAAAACCTCATCAATGACAGTTTCATCTTTATCATTAGGTAGATGAGCAGCTTCAGCAGCTAATTTACATAATCCTTAACCTTTGACTATCGTTGAGGGTTTAATTTCTAAGTCATACTCTTGAAGGGCTGTCATCGAAGGTGCTCTTTTCTCACCTAAATCCTTTTGCACTAACAAGTTTCTGAATGAGGAATAAGGGACTATTATTTTCGTTTTAGATTTCAATAAATATGGACGAAAATGTTTGACAGCTTTATAAACAGCAAAAGATTGCTTATCAACCTCATGGTAATTAAGCTCGGCACCTTTAAAATTTGAATTCATAAAGGAGATTGGTACCTTGTTATTTTGCTGATTTAATTGGGTTAAAACTGCTGCATATGAGATATCAGAAGCGGAAGTATACAATATGAAATCTGTGTTGAAATCTGGGCTTAGAAGGCTAGGAGCTTCTGAAATGACATCTAATTTTTTTTGAAATGACTCTTTTTCAGTTTGTCCCCAATTAAAAATAGCGTCTTTCTTAATCATTTTCTGCAAAGGACGAATGATTTCAGAGAAACTGGGAATGAATCTTCTAACAAAATTTATTTTACCGAGAAATGATTGCATTGCTTTCTTGCTAGAAGGATAAGTTATTTTTGAAATAGCTTGGGTTCGTTCAAGGTTAATCATGATTCCATGTTTTGAAACCACACAACCTAGTAAAATGCCTTCTAAAACAACAAATATTGTTTATTTAGGATTTAAGGATATTCCAAATTTTCTACATCGTTCAAATACCATTCTAAGATGATTAAGATGACCAGTTCGATGCTTAGAATATATAGTAACGTCATCCAAATAGACAACGACTGAATGGTTAATTTAGCCTCTTGAAGCAATATCCATTGCTCGTTGAAAGGTTGCCCTAGCATTGATTAACCCAAAGGGCATCTTGCGGTAAGCATATGTTCCCCATGGAGTTCTAAAAGCTGTTTTCAATTGATCATCTGGGGAAACTAATATTTGGTTGTATCCTGAGAAACCGTCAAGGAGTGACAGTATCTCAGACCCAGACACCTTTTGAAGAATTTGTTCCACGGGAGGAACTAGGTAATTATCCTTTTCAGAGGAATTATTCAGATTTCTAAAATCTACACATAACCTAATATCTCCGTTTTTCTTCCTGACTGGCACTAGGTTTGCTACCCATTGAGTATGTCTGATGGGAAAAATAATCTTGGCAGCTAACAATTTATTTAGTTCCTTCTTAATCGTCATCGGTTCTAGTGACGGATGATATTTCCTTAGCTTTTGTTGAAAAGGTTTTGACTCCTCTTTAATTGGAATTATGTGTTGCATGACTTGTGTGTTGAAGGTTTTCAGGTCGTCATATGTCCATGCAAAGACATCCTTAAATTCTTTAAACAATTTTATAAATGTTGTTTTTTCTACGGGGTTGCAATCTATACCCAGATTTATAGTTTGGGGATTCAGTTCTGTTCCTATATTTATGGTTTCATACCTCATTTGAGAGCTATTAGTTTTACAATTAGGGACAGATCTAAATTTATCTTGAATATCAAAGAACTTTTCTAATCTTAGTACTAAATTAGGGACCGGTTTTACCTTTTCGAAAGATTTTTCAACTGAACAAAAATAATTTATTACTGAAAAATCCTGCAGATTTTCGTCATGAGTAACTTCATCAATGGATGAATCTTTAAAGGTATCCTCATTCATCAGAAAATTCAGCACCTGCACATCATTATCAAATACACGCCAGCTAAAAATATTATCTGGTATAGAAGGCCTAAAAATCAATTCAACTGAAAAGATATCTGGTGTAAGATTTTCTGACGGAATTAGCTTTGATGCTACATTTGCCAATAAATCTGCTTCTTGATTTTGACTTCCTGGAACTGAAATTATGTTAAATGCATCAAAATGTGAAATAAGGTTCCATACCTCTCGTTGATAATTTTGTAAATGTTCAGATAGGCAGTGAATGGAGTTACAAACCTGTCTGACGATGATTTCGGAATCACCGTATGCAATTAACTCTTTGATATCCAAATCAATCGCTTTTTTCAAACCCTGTATTAAAGCTTCATATTCCACAGTATTGTTTGTACAATTAAATTCCATCCTACAAGCTATACATATTTTATTTCCCTGAGGGTCTACCAGTAGGCAACCAGCTCCGACTCCTTCTTTAGATTTCGCACCATCAAAATATAGAGTCCAAGTAGAAATATTAACAATTACTTTGCTTTATATAATATTTACAATATTAAGATTATCTACATCATTCATAATTTCCTTGAATGAAGAGTCAGGAGAAATAGATGTCACATTTTTAATTTCTGATTGCTGTTTATTTTCAGAAAAAGTAGAATGTTCAGCTTTAAAATTACCAAATCCCAATTCATACATGTAATTTCCCATAATGCAATCTAAAAATAAAACAGGTTCGCTACGATCATGTACTTCTGTGACAGTATGTTTGATATATCTTTCTCTGTTTATCTTTATCTGATTTGACTTTTCGTTCTTAGGTAACCATAATGTTGACCAGTCTGTGGCAAAGAGTCCATTCAATTGTTGAGACCAATCTCTACTTAAATATAGCCCATATGCATTAGGAATATCTGTAACAACAATATCTATAATTTGATAAACTGAAGGGTTACAAGCAATCCTGACTAAAACATCTTTCATTTCCCCTACAACCTTCACATTTGTCCTGTCCAATTGAGATATTTGTGACTTTGATGGAACATATTTTCCATTCAACTTCTTGCATATTGATAAAGGCATCACATTGGAGGATGCTCCGGAGTCTACCATGCAATTATGAACATTCCTATTGAAAATCTCAAAGGTAAGTAAGAATGGAGGTGTGGTTGATTTAGAATTCTTACCTATAAGCGAGGCTTTGTCAGCCATTGCTTTTCCTTTATCAGTTGTTGTTGAATCACTATTAGAACTGTTTGTAGAAACATTTTGTTTTGCTTTAGGAATAATTGAACTCATGGCAGGATTTATAACATGACTGTTAGGCATTGGGTAAATTTGAAGAAGGTCGTACATACTGATGTTTGCACGTGTCTTCTTTAAATCTTCAATTATATCATATTGTAAATCTAATTTTGGAGCATTTTGAATGGGTTGGGTAATTTTGGTTTATTGAGTCTGTTTGCCAGATTGAGTTTGTTTATTAGGTTGTGAATTGTTGTTGTCATTATTTGGAGTAGAACTTGACGAAGCTCCAGGAGTGTTTGCGAATGTTCTACTACGAGTATTATAGGCATGTTGTCCTGTAGGCGGAATTTTACTCTCATATTCTTTTACAAGACTGTCCCAGAAATGACCGTTAACTTGTCGAGGTTTCTTTGATTCTTCATCATCTTCTGATTCCTCTTCTTCTTCGTTTTTAGTTATTTCTTGATTAGAAGGAGTTCAGATAAAGATAAAATAGCTCGAATTGTATTAAAAATATCTTTATTCGCTGCTATGTCAGGTGGTGTATTTTTATTATTTGTATTCGAGTTTTGTCTAAACTGATTTCTGAAATATCCGCCAGAAGGAGAAGCTTCAGAATTGCTTTTCTTTAATCCTACAACTTCATTGGTTAATGTCCGAATAGCATTTTGCAGCTGTTCTATATCAAATGCTTTATCTTTTTCTGAATTAAGTTTTTTCGTCTTCCTACGGGGAAAAGTATCATATTTCCCACTTCTATCTGGTTCATAGGACATAGAATCCCTCTCAACTTTAATGGCTTCCTCAAAAGTTTCTACTAACGTTGTTTTCCCAGCTCTCTTAACAAACATCCCAGAATATTTTGGTAAAGCTGAAGTATAATTTTCAATAATTATATCCTTGAGTGGTTGAGAAGCAATTGGAATTTTATTTTTTAATGTGAGAAACCTCTGGTTAAAATCTTTAATTCTTTCTTTAGGCTCCATTTTAATACGAGATAACTCTAGAGCTAAAAGAGCAGGTGTTTTATCTTCCCCAAATTTATCTAAAAAAACTTTATTAAATTCACCCCAGTTTGTGATTGATCCCTGTACTAACGAAAAGTACCAGGTAGAGGCTCTTCCTTCGAAAGTCAGAGGAAACAATCGACAAAATACATCTTCATGCTGAATGTTCAAGGTTTGAACAGCTAACATGAATTTGTCTACATGCACCTCTGTAGGTTCTTTGTCATCTGGGTTAAAATTAGGAAGAAGTTTATCTGAGTGTTTAGGCAAAGGATGTTGTACACCAGGGACAACTATAGTAGCTATTCTTAGTCAAGGGAGTTGTGGATTAGGTGGATTAGGTGGAGGATTACCTCCTCCTCCCACAGGTAAGTTTCCTTCAATAGGACTTCTCTCAGACCCTGAAGAACTTCCTGAATTGGATGATCTTGGACTATCGGGTGGTGATTCTAGAGGAGAAGGTGGCTGATCAAAACTGCCTTCTACAGTTAGTCTTCTAGCAGTGTTTGTTTGAGTATTTTACCTCTGATGACTTTCATTCTGATGACGTGGAGTGCTATCAACTACTTCCAAATCTTGAGTAACTATGGTCAATTGCTGATTATGTCGATGTTGTCTAGGTAGACCATAATCTATTGGAGATACACCAAGTTGATTAGCATATGCTCTTGTAAGAATATGTCATGATTCTCCTAAAGTTTGAGTGCTTTGTTCAGGAGTAAATGGAGATGTGATAGGATCGCGTTCGAGGATGCTCCTAACAGTTTCTATAAATGGTGATCTACTGACTTCTGGGGGATGTTGACTGGTTGAAATTTTTTCATTAGTTTCACCTTCCATTACTCATTAACAGGCCCTCCTTCTAGCACCATTTGTTGGCTTGATTTTCTGACCTAGGCCAACAAGGAGATTATGCCCACACAATTAGCTTAAAGTAGCTTCCGGTGTGTTTGGAATAGCAAAATCTCGCAGGTTATGGTCCTGCTACCAACTGAATTTTTATCTTAGGGAGAAACTGAAATTCAGTAAAAATCTATCCTAATGTTATTTCTGTCTAAATAAACCCTAAAATTAGTTTTCAACTACCTAAGTTATCCTACAATTGCTTTCTTAATGAAAGTCTTCGATTTTGGAGGGTTTTACATTTAATACTCTAAATATTAAAAGACTATTAAAATGATTCTAAAACCACACAAATTCTATTTAACAATTGTTAAACGTAAACTATACTAAGATAATACTAAGTGAACTATCTTAACTATCCTATTTATCATATCCTAGCTGAGAGCAATTTTGAATATTATATTAATTATTAATTAATATAATGATGAACAGAAAGATAAGGAGTAAAATCTAAATGAAAATATTTAAACCATGCACCCTAAATCATTCTGCTATAAAATACCTTGACAGAGAAACTGAAATAAGCAATTACTTTGAATTTTCTGAACTATTTAATTAATTAACAACTAATAAACAACATCAGATATTTGAATAGGAGATAATGTCTAAAATGAAATCATCACAAAAGTACACATGAGAACAAACAAACATAAATATATATATCATTATATCTTGAATTTTCAGTAGAAACACTGATTAATTAGGTTTAACATACTAATTCAAGTACAATATTGTGTTGACAAAGTGTAATACTGATTAATAAACACAAGCATAACCACGTATACTGCATCAATATTAAAAGTAGAATATTATATATACTGAAATATAAAGAGAGTATCCAAAATAATACCTATCAACGATATCAATCTGAGGATTTCTAGTCACATTCCACTTCCAAAGATAAAACTTCAGTCAGGAACAAAACTAGTATCAAAATAATATTCCAAATATGTTTCTCTTCAGTCATTCCATCCCTTCACTCCTCAAAATTACCAGTTTATATAATACCACTAGTCTTTCGATTCAGTTTTCATAAATGTTGTATGCAATACTATAGGAGTCCTATCACTATCAAAGTGCATCGAAACTCTCCAACAGACACTTGTCACTAAAGGATAACGATAATAAAAAATGACTAGCCTGAAACATCTGCTGATTTAAAGGAGCTGATAAATTCATGGCTGTGTCAAAATTCCAGTCTTCAATAAACATCAACGTCTTCCAACTAAAATCCAAAATATCCGAAACGTCCTGAAACTGCAGAGGATAATGATAACATGCCCACCTATTTTAAACAAACAAAAGAATATTATTAAAAACCAATTTTAACAAAAATAACAAAAGAAACCATAAGTTATATGCGTGCCTGTAAAATCTGTGATTTTGCAGGCATGCACAACAAAGATTTTATTACTTGTTGACAAAGAGATAAACCATATAACTAAAAATGGAAACAATCATCAGGTTCTATTTTGTGAATTAATCATTCTCCTGGCCTTAGAGAGTTTGGATTTGAGCTTGATCATTACTATCTTCTGTTGTTCTACTTGTTCGAGCAAATGTTGATTTGTATCTATCATTGATTTTTTTGCTTTCTTGTATTGGTTTTTCTTGATGTTCATCTCTTTCCACCTATTAATCCAGTTTAATAACTCTGCCTTAAATTTCTTGTTTTCCTCGTCTTTCAAGGCTGCGCTTGCTCGACACTCCTTTAGTTCATGTTTCAATTCAGGAATTTTAGTCTCATACACCCTGTCAAGGACCTGTTGGAGAGTTTTTTCCTCCTTTTCATGGCACGAATCAACTGCCTGAGAAGAATCAAGATTATCTATATCTTGACCAGGTGATGGAAAGCTCATAAAAGATGGCACAGGGCCCGAACCATAGGCGTCCGTCCATACATGATGGAGCAGCTTCCGCCTTACCCGACTCTGTAATGTCTTTAGCCAATTTTTCATGATTATTCTCTATAAGAGTAGGTTCATCCATATGTGTGGTTTCGGGAACCAATGATGGAACATCGTCCTCAATATGGACAATCACTGGCTGAGTACTCTGTTGCATTGCCGTAGGAACAGAGGTTGTAGGTGTGGTATTCATACTTCTAGTAATTCTTCTTGTACGAACAAACACAATATTTTTTTATTCAAAACCCCCTTTGTCAAAACATATCTACGCTAACTGCTTCAGTTTACGCATGGACTCATCACCATGTTTTCGAGGGGTATACAGCTCAAAGGGGTTTTTATAATCAACAGCATTAACATCTTCATTTTTGGTTAATTTCCCCTCTACCTTTGTAGCTGTACTACAGCATTTGTTAGATAGGGATTGGTCCAAGGTTGTCTCAGTGTAACAAGGAGCTACATTCTTGACCCCATCATCATTGATACAAGGATTGGATTCCTTAAGCTCTTTATCCTTTGATTCAGCCTCAGGAACATTACCAACTTCAGATTTTACTGTAGCCTTGTGTTTCCTACGGGTCTTTGGGCGAGAGTTTGGCCAATATTGAGTTGGCCCTAATTGATATTCGATCAAAAACTCATCCCATGATTTACAATTAAGAGACAGTTGATGCTGTATTATAATTTTGACTAGACCATGATGGAATAGAATTCTATCAGGATTACCTATGGTAGTTTGAACCGAATGGGACACTTTCTTCATACTTTGCAATAGGTAAAATGGAAGATTAAGTTTACAGCCTTTTAATGCTAACAGTAGTCGTAGGTGATAATAATGCAGGTGGGAGAATCGTCCATCACATGATACGTACCTGACCAAGATCTCGTAGAATGCTTGCCATTCTGGCTTTAGAAACTTAACCGAAACCCCAATATTCAGTTTTGCACTGGCCGATAAGGGAAATAGCAAGGACTGACATTTCTTCTTATTCACTTTCCCACCTTTAAACCATAGCTCTCCAGTTTGTGGAAGCTTCGTAGCCTCTGCAATTTTATCTTCGTCAATGATAAACTTGAAATCCCCAATCTGTGCTACGTTTTCTTTCAAACTCAAAGAAAACTGCTTAGTAACCTCCACGTTATGGCCACTAAAGCACCTGAAGAACTGAACCCATCCAATGTTTTCAAATAATAGAGCAGCTTTCTCATCGGCTTCAACAAGCTCCGGTCCTGAAATTTTGAAACGACTAAGCGGAGCCATAGCTCCCTCACTATGACCCTGGTTACGAATTGAAATGAATGGAGTCGTGAAGAGGGAAGGGATAGGCACCCAGGTGTAAGACATCACTTGAAATGTCAAATCCTCATGTGCTTCTTACCTGACAGAGATGACGGCTCCAAGTTTGGCCATTTTAACCGAATTTAGAGATGATGAACACTACAGCCAGTCTTTTGCTATGATAAATGAATGACTAGCCACGACTAACTGTAACTCTTAACCCATTCTTCATATCAGAGATCATTCGATTCATGAATCATAAATCAAGACATTAATTACACACAGTTTGGCATGATGAGCTCGTACAGCATCATGAAATGGAATGGTTATCAGTCATATACAACATTAAATCCTATTGATACGATTCCATTATTACATTCACAACTGTCAATTAAAACGAAAGGTGTTAACCAAATCTCCATACCAACGCAACGATCCTGGTAATAGGTGTTATTTATTTGACATATGGGTCTTGTATCTTCATAAAATGGTAAATTGATGATTTACTCCAGATTACACGTGAAAGGTGGTCGTGTTTATTAACATGACGACATAGTGTTAAAATAGTAAACCCTAATGTTCTTGCAATACAGCTAACTAATGATCCGAATTAACACTTAAACCATGTATATACATAAAGCTTCATTTTGAAATATAGTTTTAAAACTTTACGAAATCCCACCCATTAATGTCCCAAAACCAAATCCGATAGGATATAAAGCTTATAAAGCTCTGACACATAGGAAATGTGAACTTTAGGTTTAATGGAAATTTTAATTAATAAATCACCTTTAGTTCTAGGGATTTCAAGAACTTATAATATCTTATCAATAACAAGCTTCAAACAAACTCAAAATGTGTTTTCGTTAAACCCCAATTAGCATACTATCCTTTTAAATTTCTTAAATCAACATATATAATTAGATAAATTAATTAATGATAGAATTGATCATATATAAAATTTATGAAACTGACAGCTGCTAATTATCAAGGTTATGAAAATGTTGTCATTTGACTCTTCTATAATTGAGAGTACCTTTAGAATCGAAGATTATGAAGGAACTCTTTTATAATCTTTAAAGGTAAATCATAAAAGAGAGTTGATCCCCCTTCATCTCAATGAAAAATGAAGGGGTTGTTGCTGATTGCCAACAAATGGTGATGACCTGGACGAACCAGTTATCTCTGCTCATAGAACTTAGAAATGATATAAACAAAATCTTAAAACTTATTAAAAATAATCAAAAATTCTTTATCTAAATAAAAACCATTATTTTTATTCATATTCATAAGTATAACTCAAAAATATTCCATCTTTTGAAATAAAGATCTGGTTAGAGATAAACTTAAAAATATCTTGATCGAAACAAAGTACTTTATAGTAAAAATAACCTTCACCATCAGTATAGGATATAGAAATCTACTTTTCCGAAAACTTTCCAGAATCTGTTCCATAAACATAATAATTTTTTTTTTGTTTGCTTTTCTTTTTCTTTAAACAAAAATTTTGACTGAAGACTACTATCTAGTTATGGTATCCCAATGTGATAGTATCATTCACAAGAACTGTCTGGAATAAGCAAGCCGACTCGTGATGAGACCTCTTGTCTTTTGATTTTTAAACCAAAAGCCATCACCCTGGTGATCAGAAATGAAGTTATTCTAGACAGCACTGATGATCATGATTAGTCCGGCTCGTGATGAGACCTCCTATTCTTCAATCAAAATTATGTTTTCTTTACTAATTTTGAAGTTTTTTAATTCTATAAAATGAGATATCATTACCCGACATGGTGACCAAATGGTAATGTCAGTCATTAATATCACCAGAAAATGAATCAGCTGGCTCGTGATGAGACCCCTTATCTCTTGGTTTGTTAAACCAAAAGCCATTACTAGTTTCCTAACAATGTCATACTAGTGATATTTATGATTATGATCAGATCGGCTTATTACTAAGACCTTCCGTCTCTTATTTTAGCATTTGATTGACTGGAACAAATTGTAAACAGTTTTCATATTGTAAATACTTTTGAAGACTGATGGTAGAGATCTGTAAGAGTTTTTCAAACTACAAGCTTCGAAAAAGACATTTAATAAGCTATCCCAACTTTTATGAGAAATAAAAAGGTGAAGAATAATCTGAGTAACACTTAAAAATAAAATAATGATAGGTCTTTTATAGATTTAAGAAACCTTGATCATCCTGAACAAATTTTAAAATATTTTAGTCTAGTATCATAATTTCCGAGCTAACGAGCAAACTGAATCTTTTTTCAACTAGAAGATTTATTTATTTACATTTATTTTTTCAGTTTCCATCTAAAGATTACTGACTGATTATATACAAAAAATTTGACAGTCTGCAATATTTGATTAAGAAAATCAAAACTAGTTGCAATAGCGGAATAATGTTTAAAGGTTACATAAGTTTTATGAATTTATCATCATCCTTTAATTCTATAAACTATAAATCAGTTTATACAAAAAATATAAATTTATTTACAAACAACAAAAAAATTATATACATTTTAAGATCAAAAATATTAACATAAATATTTTTTCAGGACTAGTCCATTCACTGGGAATGTTTCAAACTGACCTTCAAGTGTTTGTAATCGAAAGGTACTTGGACCTATCTTCTCAGCAATAACAAAGGGACCTAGCCAAAGCTTTTGAAACTTAGTATGATCTCATTTTTCCTCATGAACTTTATCCCATTTTAAAACTAAGTCTCCGAACCTGAAATTCTCGATTGGAACTAAAGGATTGGTCAAACCAAGACTTCACAATTTGTTGATGTTTTGTAAATTGATGTTTTGACTTTTCTCTTTATTTCTCAAGATTTAACAAAGTATTAATTCTCTTTTTCATTGTTGGACAATATTCATCTTGAATAGACTACTCTAACTGCAATGAAGGTAAAAATAAATTTGGTGGTAAAATAACTTCAGTTCCATACACTAAGAAGAAGGGTGAGTTACCTATCGCAGCCTTAGGAGTTACTATGTCTGCCCAAAGGGCATTGACCAATTATGTATGCCAATCACGATGGTGAGCTGAAATAGTTCTTTTGAGAATTTTCAATAAATTTTTGTTTGTTGATTCAGCTAAACCATTTCCATGAGGATGGTAGTTAGCTGAATACCTGATTCTTATTACCTTCTCTAAGGAAAATTGAGTTAACTCAACTGATGAAAAATATGAAGCATTATCAAAGACTAGGGAGTCTGGAACACCAAATCTTGTTATGATAAAGGATTCTAAAAATAATATAACCTGATTGGTATTTACAACCCTTAATGGTGCAGCTTCTGCCCAACAAGTAAAATAATCAGTTGCAGTTATTATATACTTGTGTTGTTTGGATGAAGGAGGATTTATTGGCCCTATTATATCAATAACCCATTGCTGAAAGGGTCTTTCTAATGAAACTGATTGTAAAGGAAACTCAGGTTTCTTAACCCTTCCCGTAGCAAGTTGACATTCCTGGCATTTTCTAACAAAATCATAGGAATCTTGAAACAAGGTAGGCCAATAATATCCAGCCCCTAAGAATTTTATGCGCTGTAGTTTCTCCACCAAAATGACCTCCTGCTGGTCCAGAATGTAACTCCTTCGGAATTACTTATGTTTCATCTTTATCTAGACATCGAAGCAATACTCCGTCTGAATTTCTCTGAAAAAGGACATTATTAATTAATAAATAAGGAGCAGATTTCAATCTAAGTGCTCTTTTCTTCCTTGGTTCTAGGTAATCAGGGGCAGTCCCTGTTTCCAAAAGTATTTTTATGTCTGTATACCAGGAATCTTATGGTGGAGGATAAAAATAGATTTCTCTGGTAAGTAAAACCTCATCAATGATATTTTCAACTTTATCATTAGGTAGATGAGCAGCTTCAGCAGCTAATTTACATAATCCTTGACCTTCGACTATCGTTGAGGGTTTAATTTCTAAGTCATACTCTTGAAGGACTGTCATCCAAGGTGCTCTTTTCTCACCTAAATCCTTTTGCACTTTCAAGTTTCTGAATGAGGAATAAGGGACTATTATTTTCGTTTTAGATTTCAATAAATATGGACGAAAATGTTTGACAGCTTTAAAAACAACAAAATCTTTCTTATCAACCTCATGGTAATTAAGCTCGACACCTTTAAAATTTGAACTCATAAAGGAGATTGGTACCTCGTTATTTTGTTGATTTAATTCAATTAAAACTGTTGCATATGAGATATCAGAACCGAAAGTATACAGTATAGATGTCACATTTTTAATTTCTGATTGTTGTTTATTTTCAAAAAAAGCAGAATGTTCGTCTTTAAAATTACCAAATCCCAATTCATACATGTAATTTCCCATAATGCAATCTGAAAATAAAACAGGTTCGCTAGGATCATGTAGTTCTATGATAGTATGTTTCATATATCTTTCTCTGTTTATCTTTATCTGATTTGACTTTTCGTTCTTAGGTAACCATAATGTTGACTAGTCCGTGGCAAAGAATCCATTCAATTGTTGAGACCAATCTCTACTTAAAAATATCCCATATGCATCAGGAATATCTACAACAACAATATCTATAATTTGATAAACCGAAGGGTTACAAGCAATCCTGACTAAAACATCTTTCATTTCCCCTACAACCTTCACATTTGTCCTGTCCAATTGAGTTATTTACGAATTTGATGGAACATATTTCCCATTCAATTTCTTGCATATTGATAAAGGCATCACATTGGAGGATGCTCCGGAGTCTACCACACAATTATGAACATTCCTATTGAAAATATCAAAGGTAAGTAAGAATGGAGGTGTGGCTGATTTAGAATTCTTACCTATAAGCGAGGCTTTGTCAGCCGTTGCTTTTCCTTTATCAATTGTTGTTGAATCATTATTAGAACTGTTTGCAGCAACATTTTGTTTTTCATTAGGAATACTTGAACTCATGGCAGGATTTATAACATGAATGTTAGGCATTGGGTAAATTTGAAGAAGGTCGTACATACTGATGTTTGCACGTGTCTTCCTTAAATCTTCAATTATATCATATTGTAAATCTAATTTTGGAGCATTTTGAATGGGTTGGGTAATTTTGGTTGATTGAGTCTGTTTGCCAGATTGAGTTTGTTTATTAGGTTGTGAATTGTTGTTGTCATTATTTGGAGTAGAACTTGACGAAGCTCCAGGAGTGTTTGCGAATGTTCTACTACGAGTATTATAGGCATGTTTTCGTATAGGCGGACTTTTACTCTCATATTATTTTACAAGACTGTCCCAGAAATGACCGTTAACTTGTTGAGGTTCCTCTGATTCTTCATCATCTTCTGATTCCTCTTCTTCTTTGTTTTCAGTTATTTCTTGATTAAAAGGAGTTTCAGATAAAGATAAAACAGCTCGAATTGTATTAAAAATCTCTTCATTCCCTGCTATGTCAGGTGGTGTATTTTTATTATTTGTATTCAGGTTTTGTCTAAACTGATTTCTAGAAGGAGAAGCTTCAGAATTGGTTTTCTTTAATCCTACAACTTCATTGGTTAATGTACGAATAGCATTTTGTAGCTATTCCATATCAAATGCTTTATCTTTTCTGAATTTAGTTTTTTCGTCTTCCTACGAGGAAAAGTATCAGATTTCCCACTTCTATCTGGTTCATAGGACATAGAATCCTTCTCAACTTTAATGGCTTCCTCAAAATTTTCTACTAACGTTGTTTTCCTAGCTCTCTTAACTAACATCCCAGAATATTTTGGTAAAGCTAAAGTATAATTTTCAATAATTATATCCTCAGGTCGTCGAGAAGCAATTCGAATTTTATTTTTTAATGTGAGAAACCTCTAGTTAAAATCTTTAATTCTTTCTTTAGGCTCCATTTTAATACGAGATAACTCTAGAGCTAAAAGAGCAGGTGTTTTATCTTCCCCAAATTTATCTAAAAAAGCTTTATTAAATTCACCCCAGTTTGTGATTGATCCCTGTACTAATGAAAAGTAGCAGGTAGAGGCTCTTCCTTCAAAAGTTAGAGGAAACAATCGACAAACTACATCTTCATGCTGAACGTTCAAGGTTTGAACAACTAACATGAATTTGTCTATATGCACCTCTGCAGGTTCTTTGTCATCTAGGTTAAACATAGGAAGAAGTTTATCTGAGTGTTTAGGCAAAGGATGTTGTACACCAGGGACAGCTACAACAGCTGTTCTTAGCCAAGCGAGTTGTGGATTAGGTGGATTAGGTGGAGGATTACCTCCTCCTCCCACAGTTACGTTTCTTGCCATAGGACTTCTCTCAGACCCTGAAGAACTTCCTGAATTGGATGATATTGGACTATCGGACGGTGATTCTGGAGGAGAATGTGGCTGATCAAAACCACCTTCTGTAGTTAGTCTTCTAGCAGTGTTTATTTGAGTAGTTTGCCTCTGATGACTTTCAATCTGATGACATGGAGTGCTATCAGCTACTTCCAAATCTTGAGTAACTATGGTCAATTGCGGATTATGTTGATGTTGTCTAGGTAGACCATAATATATTGGAGATACACCAAGTTGATTAGCATATGCTCTCGTAAGAATATGTTGTGATTCTCCTAAAGTTTGAGTGCTTTGTTCAGGAGTAAATGGAGATGTGATAGGATCACGTTCGAGGATGCTCCTAACAGTTTCTATAAATGGTGATCTACCGACTTCTGGAGGATGTTGACTCGTTGAAATTTTTTCATTAGTTTCACCTGCCATTACTCATTAGCAGGCCCTCCTTCTAGTGCCATTTGTTGGCCTGATTTTCTGACCTAGGCCAACAAGGAGATTATGCCCACACAATCATCTTAAAGCAGCTTTCGATGTGTTTGGAATAGCAAAATCTCGCAGGTTATGGTCCTGCTACCAACAGAATTTGTCTCTTAGGGAGAAACTAAAATTCAGTAAAAATCTATCCTAATGTTATTTCTGTCTAAATAAACCCTAAAATTAGTTTTCAACTACCTAAGTTATCCTACAATTGATTTCTTAATGAAAGTATTCGATTTTGGAGGGTTTTATATTTAATACTCTAAATATGAAAAGACTATTAAAATGATTCTAAAATCACACAAATTCTATTTAACAACTGTTAAACGTAAACTATACTAAGATAATACTAACTGAACTATCTTAACTATCCTATTTATTCTATCCCAGCTGAGAGCGATTTTGAATATTATATTAATTATTAATTAATATAATGATGAACAGAAAGATAAAGAGTAAAATCTAAATGAAAATATTTAAACCATGCACCCTAAATCATTCTGCTATAAAATACCTTGACAGAGAAACTGAAATAAGCAATTACTTCGAATTTTCTGAACTGTTTAATTAATTAACAACTAATAAACAACATCAGATATTTGAATAAGAGATAATGTCTAAAATGAAATCATTGCAAAAATACACATGAGATCAAACAGACATAAATATATATATCATTATATCTTGAATTTTCAGAAGAAACACTGATTAATTCTGTTACGATAACATACTAATTCAAATACAATATTGTGTTGACAAACTGTAATACTTATTAATAAACACAAGCATAACCAAGTATACTGCATCACTATTAAAAGTAGAAGATTATATATACTGAAATATAAAGAGAGTATCTAAAATAATACTGATCAACGATATCAATCTGAGTATTTCCAGTCACATTCCACTTCCAAAGATAAAACTTCAGTCAGGAACAAAACTAGTATCAAACTAATATTCCAAATATGTTTCTCTTCAGTCACTCCATCCCTTCACTCCTCAAAATTACTAGTTTTTATAATACCACTAGTCTTTCGATTCAGTTTTCATAAATGTTGTATGCAATACTATAGGAGTCCTATCACTATCAAAGTGCATCGAATCTCTCCAATAGACACTTGTCACTAAAGGATAACAATAATAAAAAATGACTAGCCTGAAACATCTGCTGATTTAAAGGAGCTGGTAAATTCGTGGCTGTGTCGAAATTCCAGTATTCAATAAACATCAACGTCTTCCAACTAAAATCCAAAATATCCGAAATGTCCTGAAACTGCAGAGGATAATGATAACATGCCCACCTATTTTAAACAAACAAAATAATCTTATTAAAAACCAATTTGAACAGAAATAATAAAAGAAACCATAAGTTATATGCGTGCCTGTAAAATCTGCGATTTTGCAGTCATGCACAACAAAGATTTTATTACCTGTTGACAAAGAGATAAACCATATAACTGAAAATGGAAACAATCATCAGGTTCTATTTTGTGAATTAATCATTCTCCTGGCCTCAGAGAGTTTGGCTTTGAGCTTGATGATTACTATCTTCTGTTGTTCTACTTGTTCGAGCAAATGTTGATTTGTATCTATCATTGATTTTTTTGCTTTCTTGTATTGGTTTTTCATGATGTTCATCTCTTTCCACCTATTAATCCAGTTTAATAACTCTACCTTAAATGTCTTATTTTCCTTGTCTTTCAAGGCTGCGCTTGCTCGACACTCCTTTAGTTCATGTTTCAATTCAGAAATTTTAGTCTCATACACCCTGTCAAGGACCTGTTGGAGAGTTTCTTCCTCCTTGTCGTGACACGAATCAGCTGCCTGAGAAGAATCAATATTATCTATATCTTGACGAGGTGATGGAAAGCTCATAAAAGATGGCTCGGGGCCCGAACCATAGGCGTCCATACATGATGGAGCAGCTTCCGCCTTACCCGACTCTGTAATGTCTTTATCCAATTTTTTGTGATTATTCTCTGTAAGAGTAGGTTCATCCATATGTGTGGTTTCGGGAACCAATGATGGAAAATCGTCCTCAAGATGGACAATCACTGGCTGAGTACTCTGTTGAGTGGTCGTAGGAACAGAGGCTGTAGGTGTGGTATTCATACTTCTAGTAATTCTTCTTGTACGAACAAACACAAGATTTTTTGATTCAAAACCCCCTTTGTCACAACATATCCATGCTAACTGCTCCAGTTTACGCATGGACTCATCACCATGTTTTCGAGGGGTATACAACTTAGAGGGGTTTTTATAATCAAAAGCATTAACATCTTCATTTTTGGTTAATTTTCCCTTTGCCTTTGTAGGTGTACTACAACATTTGTTAGATAGGGATTGGTCCAAGGTTGTCTCAGCGTAACAAGGAGCTACATTCCATACCCCATCATCATTCATACAAGGATTGGATTCCTAAAGCTCTTTATCCTTTGATTCAACCTCAGGAACATTACCAACTTCGGATTTTACTGTAGCCTTGCGTTTCCTATGGGTCTTTGGGGGAGAGTTTGGCCAATATTGAGTCGGCCCTAATTGACATTCGATCAAAAACTCATCCCACGATTTACAATAAAGAGATAGTTGATGTTGTATTATAATTTTGACTAGACCATGATGGAATAGACTTCTATCAGGATTACCTATGGTAGTTTGAACCGAATGCGACATTTTCTTCAGACTTTGCAATAGGTAAAATGGAAGATTAACTTTACATCCTTTTAATGCTAATGGTAGTCGTAGGTGATAATAATGCAGGTGGGAGAATCGTCCATCACATGATACATACATGACCAAGATCTCGTAGAATGCTCGCCATTCTGGCGTTAGAAACTTAACCGAAACCCCAATCTTCAGTTTTGCACTGGCCGACAGGGGCAACAGCAAGGACTGACATTTCTTCTTATTCACTTTCCCACCTTTAAAAAATCGCTCTCTAGTTTGTGGAAGCTTTGTAGCCTCTACAATTTTATCTTTGTCAATGATAAATTTGAAATCCCCAATCTGTGCTATGTTTTCTTTCAACCTCAAAGTAAACTGCTTAGTAACCTCCACGTTATGGCCACTAAAGCACCTGAAGAAGTGACCCCATCCAATATTTTCAAATAACAGAGCAGCTTTCTCATCGGATTCAACAAGCTCCAGTCCTGAAATTTCAAAACGACTAAGCGGAGCCCTAGCTCCCTCACTACGACCCTATTTATGAATTGAAATGAATGGAGTCATGAAGAGGGAAGGGATAGGCACCCAGGTGTAAGACATCACTTGAAACGTCAAATCCTCATGTGCTTCATACCTGACAGAGATGAGGGCTCCAAGTTTGGCCATTTTAACCGAATTTAGAGATGATGAACACTACAACCAGTGTTTTGCTATGATAAATGAATGACTAGCCACGACTAACTGTAACTCTTAACCCATTCTTCATATCAGAGATCATTCGATTCATGAATCATAAATCAAGACATTAATTACACGCATTTTGGCATGATGAGCTCGTACAGCATCATGAAATGGAATGGTTATCAGTCATATACAACATTATGTCCTATTGATACGATTCCATTATTACATTCACAGCTGTCAATTAAAACGAAAGGTGTTAACCAAATCTCCATACCAATGCAACGATCCTGGTAATAGGTGTTATTTATTTGACATATGTGTCCTGTATCTTAATAAAATGGTCAATTGATGATTTACTCCAGATTACACGTGAAATGTGGTCGTGTTTATTAACATGACGATATAGTGTTAAAATAGTAAACCCTAATGTTCTCGCAATACAACTAACTAATGATCTGAATTAACACTTAAACCATGTATATACATAAAGTTTCATTTTGAAATATAGTTTTAAAAATTTACGAAATCCCACCCATTAATGTCCCAAAACCAAATCCAATAGGATATAAAGCTTATAAAGCTCTGACACATGAAACTTTCAAAATGATATTCATTTATTTGCACTCTCACTAGCTATATATATACAATCAATGATATGATATTAAGTTACATAGGAAATGTGAACTTTAGGTTTAATGGAAATTTTAATTAATAAATCACCTTTAGTTCCAAAGATTTCAAGAACTTATAATATCTTATCAATAACAAGCTTCAAACAAATTCAAAATGTGTTTTCGTTAAACCCCAATTAGCATACTATCCTTTTAAATTTCTTAAATCAACATATATAATCAGATAAATTAATTAATGATAGAATTGATCATATATAAAATTTATGAAACTGACAGCTGCTAATTATCAAGGTTATGAAAATGTTGTCATTTGACTCTTCTATAATTGAGAGCACCTTCAAAATCGAAGATTCTGAAGGCACTCTTTTATAATCTTTAAAGGTAAATCATAAAAGAGAGCTGATCCCCCTTCATCTCAATGAAAAATGAAGGGGTTGTTGTTGATTTCCAACAAATGGCGAGGACCTGGACGAACCAGTTATCTCTGCTCATACAACTTATAAATGATATAAACAAAATCTTAAAACTTATTAAAAATAATCAAAAATTCTTTATCTAAATAAAAACCATTATTTTTTTTCATATTCATAAGTATAACTCAGAAATCTTCCATCTTTTGAAATAAAGATCTGGTTAGAGATAAACTTAAATATCTTGATCGAAACAAAGTACTTTATAGTAAAAATAACCTGCACCATCAGTATAGGATATAGAAATCTACTTTTCCGAAAACTTTCCAGAATCTGTTCCATAAACATAATAATTTTCTTTTTGTTTGCTTTTCTTTTTCTTTAAACAAAAATTCTGACTGAAGACTACTATCTAGGTATGGTATCCCAATGTGATAGTATCATTCACGAGAAATGTCTGGAATAAGCAAGCCGTCTCGTATTGAGACCTCCTGTCTTTTGATTTTTAAACCAAAAGCCATCACCCTGGTGATCAGAAATGAAGTTATTCTAGACAGCACTAATGATCATGATTAAGCCGGCTCATGATGAGACCTCCTATTCTTCAATCAAAATTATGTTTTCTTTACTAATTTTGAATTTTTTTAATTCTATAAAACGAGAGATCATTACCCGGCATGGTGACCAAATGGTAATGTCAGTCATTAATATCACCAGAAAATGAATCAGCTGGCTCGTGATGAGACCCCTTATCTCTTGGTTTGTTAAACCAATAGCCATTACTAGTTTCCTAATAATGTCATACTAGTGATATTTATGATTCTGATCAGATCGGCTTATTACTAAGACCTTCTGTCTCTCATTTTAGAATTTTATTGACTGGAACAAATTCTAAAAAGTTTTCAGATTGTAAATACTTTTGAAGACTGATGGTAGAGATCTGTAAGAGTTTTTCAAAGTACAAGCTTCGAAAAATACATTTAATAAGCTATCCCAACTTTTATGAGAAATAAAAAGGTGAAGAATAATCTGAGTAACACTTAAAAATAAAATAATGATAGGTCTTTTATAGATTTAAGAAACCTTGATCATCCTAAACAAATTTTAAAAGATTTCAGTCTAGTATCATAATTTTCGAGCTAACGAGCAAACTGACTCTTTTTTCAACTAGAAGATTTATTTATTTACATTTATTTCTTCAGTTGCCATCTAAAGATTACTAACTGATTATATACAAAAAATTTGACAGTCTGCAATATTTGACTAAGAAAATCAAAACTGGTTGCAATAGCGGAATGATGTTTAAAGGTTACATAAGTTTTATGAATTTATCATCATCCTTTAATTCTATAAACTATAAATCATTTTATACAAAAATATAAATTTATTTACAAACAGCAAACAAATTATATACATTTTAAGACCAAAAGTATTAACAGAAATATTTTTTCAGGATCAATCCATTCACTGGGAATGTTTCAAACTGACCTTCAAGTGTTTGTAATCGAAAGGTACTTGGACCTATCTTCTCAGCAATAGCGAAGGGACCTAGCCAAAGCTTCTGAAACTTAGTATGATCTCCTTTTTCCTCATGAACTTTATCCCATTTTAAAACTAAGCCTCCCACCTGAAATTCTCGATTGGAACTAAAGGATTGGTCAAACCAAGACTTCACAATTTGTTGATGTTTTGTAAAGTGATGTTTTGACTTTTCTCTTTCTTCCTCAAGATTTAACAAAGTATTAATTCTATTTTCCATTGCTGGACAATCTTCATCTTGAATAGACTGAGCTAACTGCAATGAAGGTAAAAGTAAATTTGGTGGTAAAATAGCTTCAGTTCCATACACTAAGAAGAAGGGTGAGTTACCTATCGTAGCCTTAGGGGTTACTCTGTCTGCCCAAAGGGCATTGACCAATTCTGTATGCCAATCACGATGGTGAACTAAAATAGTTCTTTTGAGAATTTTCAATAAATTTTTGTTTGTTGATTCAGCTAAACCATTTCCATGAGGATGGTAGTTAGTTGAATACCTGATTCTTATTCCCTTCTCTAAGGCAAACTGAGTTAACTCAACTGATGAAAAATATGAAGCATTATCAAAGACAAGGGAGTCCGGAACACCAAATCTTGTTATGATAAAGGATTCTAAAAATAATATAACCTAATTGGTATTTACAACCCTTAATGGTGTAGCTTCCAACGAGTAAAATAATCAGTTGCAGTTATTATATACTTGTGTTGTTTGGATGAAGGAGGATTTATTGGCCCTATTATATCAATACCCCATTGTTGAAAGGGTTTTTCTACTAAAACTGATTGTAAAGGAAAAGCAGGTTTCTTAAACCTTCCCGCAGCAAGTTGACGTTCCTGGCATTTTCTAACAAAATCATAGGAATCTTGAAACAAGGTAGGCCAATATTAGCCAGCCCTAAGAATTTTATGCGCTGTAGTTTCTCCACCAAAATGACCTCTTGCTGGTCCAGAATGTAACTCCTTTGGAATTACTTCTGTTTCATCTTTATCTAGACATCGAAGCAATACTCCGTTTGAATTTCTCTGAAAAAGGACATTATTAATTAATAAATAAGGAGCAGATTTCAATCTAAGTGCTCTTTTCTTCCTTGGTTCTAGGTAATCAGGGGCAGTCCCTGTTTCCAAAAGTATTTTTATGTCTGTATACCAAGAATCTTGTGGTGGAGGATAAAAATAGATTTCTCTGGTAAGTAAAACCTCATCAATGATATTTTCAACTTTATCATTAGGTAGATGAGCAGCTTCAGCAGCTAATTTACATAATCCTTGACCTTCGACTATCGTTGAGGGTTTAATTTCTAAGTCATACTCTTGAAGGAATATCATCCAAGGTGCTCTTTTCTCACCTAAATCCTTTTGCACTTTCAAGTTTCTGACTGAGGAATAAGGGACTATTATTTTCGTTTTAGATTTCAATAAATATGGACGAAAATGTTTGACAGCTTTAAAAACAACAAAATATTTCTTATCAACCTCATGGTAATTAAGCTCGACACCTTTAAAATTTGAACTCATAAAGGAGATTGGTACCTCGTTATTTTGTTGATTTAATTCGATTAAAACTGCTGCATATGAGATATCAGAACCGAAAGTATACAATATGAAATCTTTGTTGAAATCTGGGCTTAGAAGGCTAGGAGTTTCTGAAATGGCTTCTAAAATTTTCTGAAATGACTCTTTTTCAGTTTGTCCCCAATTAAAAATTGCGTCTTTCTTAATCATTTTCTGCAAAGGACGAATGATTTCAGAGAAACTGGGAATGAATCTTCTAACAAAATTTATTTTACCGAGAAATGATTGCATTGCTTTCTTGCTAGAAGGATAAGTTATTTTTGAAATAGCTTGGGTTCCTTCAGGGTCGATCATGATTCCATGTTTTGAAACCACACAACCTAGTAAAATACCTTCTGAAACAGAAAATATTGTTTTTTTAGGATTTAAGGATATTCCAAATTTTCTACATCGTTCAAATACCTTTCTAAGATGATTAAGATGATCAGCTCGATGCTTAGAATATACGGTAACGTCATCCAAATAGAAAACGACTGAATGGTTAATTAAGCCTCTAAAAGCAATATCCATTGCTCGTTGAAAGGTTTCCCCAGCTTTGATTAACCCAAAGGGAATCTTGCGGTAAGCATATGTTCCCCATGGAGTTCTAAAACCTGTTTTAAATTGATCATCTGGGGAAACTAATATTTGGTTGTATCCTAAGAAACCGTCAAGGAGTGACAGTATCTCAGACCCAGACACCTTTTGAAGAATTTGTTCCACGGGAGGAACTGGGTAATTATCCTTTTCAGAAGAATTATTCAGATTTCTAAAATCTACACATAACCTAATATCTCCATTTTTGTTCCTGACTGGCACTAGGTTTGCTACCCACTGAGTATGTCTGATGGGGAAAATAATCTTGGCAGCTAACAATTTATTTAGTTCCTTCTTAATCGTTGGTTCTAGTGACGGATGATATTTCCTTAGCTTTTGTTGAAAAGGTTTTGACTCCTGTTTAATTGGAATTATTTGTTGCATGACTTGTGTGTTGAAGGTTTTCAGGTCGTCATATGTCCATGCAAATACATCCTTAAATTCTTTAAACAATTTTATAAATGCTATTTTTTCTGTGGGGTTGCAATCTATACCTAGATTTATAGTTTGGGGATTCAATTCTGTTCCTAAATTTATGGTTTCATACCTCATTTGAGAGCTATTAGTTTTACAATTAGGAACAGATCTAAATTGATCCTGAAGATCAAAGATATTTTCTAATCTTAGTACTGAATTAGGGAACGGTTTTACCTTTTCGAAAGATCTTTCAACTGAACAAAAATCATTTATTACTGAAAAATCCTGCAGATTTTCGTCATGAGTAACTTCATCAATGGCTGAATCTTTAAAGGTATCCTCATTCATCAGAAAATTCAACACCTGCACATCATTATCATATACACGCCAGTTAAAAATATTATCTGGTATAGAAGGCCTAAAAATCAATTCAACTGAAAAGAAATCTGGTGTAAGATTTTCTGACGAAATTAGCTTTGATGTTACATTTGCCAATAAACCTGCTTCTTGATTTTGATTTCTTGGAACTAGAATTATGTTAAATTCATCAAAATGTGAAATAAGGTTCCATACCTCTCATTAATAATTCTGTAAATGTTCAGATAGGCAGTGAATGGCATTACGAACCTGTCTGACGATGATTTCGGAATCACCGTATGCAAATAACTCTTTGATATCTAAATCAATCGCTTTTTTCAAACCCTGTATTAAAACTTCATATTCCATAGTATTGTTTGTACAATTAAATTCCATCCTACAAGCTATACATATTTTATTTCCCTGAGGGTCTACCAGTAGGCAACCAGCTCCAGCTCCTTTAGATTTTGCACCATCAAAATATAGAGTCCAAGTAGAACTATTAACAACTACTTTGCTTTCTATAATATTTACAATATTCAGATTATCTACATCATTAATAATTTCCTTGAATGAAGAGTCAGGAGAAATAGATGTCACATTTTTAATTTCTAATTGTTGTTTATTTTCAGAAAAATCAAAATGTTCAGCTTTAAAATTACCAAATCGCAATTCATACATGTAATTTCCCATAATGCAATCTGAAAATAAAACAGGTTCGCTAGGATCATGTAGTTCTCTGACAGTATGTTTCATATATCTTTCTCTATTTATCTTTATCTGATTTGACTTTATATTCTTAGGTAACCATAATGTTGACGAGTACGTGGCAAAGAATCCATTCAATTGTTGAGACCAATCTCTACTTAAAAATAACCCATATGCATCAGGAATATCTACAACAACAATATCTATAATTTGATAAACCGAAGGGTTACAAGCAATCCTGGCTAAAACATCTTTCATTTCCCCTACAACCTTCACATTTGTCCTGTCCAATTGAGTTATTTGTGAATTTGATGGAACATATTTCCCATTCAACTTCTTGCATACTGATAAAGGCATCACATTGGAGGATGCTTCGGAGTCTACCATGCAATTATTTACATTCCTATTGAAAATCTCAAAGGTAAGTAAGAATGGAGGTGTGGTTGATTTAAAATTCTTACCTATAAGCGAGGCTTTCTCAGCCGTTGCTTTTCCTTTATCAGTTGCTGTTGAATGATTATTAGAATTGTTTGCAGCAACATTTTGTTTTGCATTAGGAATAATTGAACTCATGGCATGATTTATAACATGACTGTTAGGCATTGGGTAAATTTGAAGAAGGTCGTACATACTGGTGTTTGCGTGTGTCTTCTTTAAATCTTCAATTATATCATATTGTAAATCTAATTTTGGAGCATTTTGAATGGGTTGGGTAATTTTGGTTGATTGAGTCTGTTTGCCAGATTGAGTTTGTTTATTAGGTTGTGAATTGTTTTTGTCAATATTTGGAGTAAAACTTGACGAAGCTCCAGGAGTGTTTGCGAATGTTCTACTACGAGTATTATAGGCATGTTGTCCTGTAGGTGGAATTTGACTCTCATATTCTTTTACAAGACTGTCCCAGAAATGACCGTTAACTTGTTGAGGTTCCTCTAATTCTTCATCATCTTCTGATTCCTCTTCTTCTTCGTTTTCAGTTATTTCTTGATTAGGAGTTTTAGATAAAGATAAAATAGCTCGAATTGTATTAAAAATCTCTTCATTTGCTGCTATGTCAGGTGGTGTATTTTTATTATTTGTATTCGGGTTTTGTCTAAACTGATTTCTGAAATATCACCTAGAAGGAGAAGCTTCAGATTTGGTTTTCTTTAATCCTACAACTTCATTGGTTAATGTACGAATAACATTTTGCAGCTATTCTATATCAAATGCTTTATCTTTTTCTGAATTAAGGTTTTTCGTCTTCCTACGGGGAAAAGTTATCATATTTCCCACTTCTATCTAGTTCATAGGACATATAATCCTTCTCGACTTTAATGGCTTCCTCAAAAGTTTCTACTAACGTTGTTTTCCCAGCTCTCTTAACGAACATCCCATAATATTTTGGTAAAGCTGAAGTATAATTTTCAATCATTATATCCTCGGGTGGTTGAGAAGCAATTGGAATTTTATTTTTTAATGTCAGAAACCTCTGGTTCAAATATTTAATTCTTTCTTTAGGCTCCATTTTAATACGAGATAACTCTAGAGCTAAAAGAGCAGGTGTTTTATCTTCCCCAAATTTATCTAAAAAAACTTTATTAAATTCTCCCCAGTTTGTGATTGATCCCTGTACTAACGAAAAGTACCAGGTAGAGGCTCTTCCTTCGAAAGTTAGAGGAAACAATTGACAAACTACATCTTCATGCTGAACGTTCAAGGTTTGAACAGCTAACATGAATTTGTCTACATGCACCTCTGCAATTTCTTTGTCATCTGGGTTAAACTTAGGAAGAAGTTTATCTGAGTGTTTAGGCAAAGGATGTTGTACACCAGGGACAGCTACAGTAGCTATTCTTAGCCAAGGGAGTTGTGGATTAGGTGGATTAGGTGGAGGATTACCTCCTCCTCCGACAGGTACGTTTCTGCCATAGGACTTCTCTCAGACCCTGAAGAACTTCCTGAATTGGATGATCTTGGACTATTGGATGGTGATTCTGGAGGACAAGGTGGCTGATCAAAACTGCCTTCTACAGTTAGTCTTCTAGCAGTGTTTGTTTGAGTATTTTTCCTCTGATGACGTGGAGTGCTATCAGCTACTTCCAAATCTTGATTAACTATGGTTAATTGCGGCTTATGTTCCTATTGTCTAGGTAGACCATAATCTATTGGAGATACACCAAGTTGATTAGCATATGCTCTCATAAGAATATGTCGTGATTCTCCTAAAGTTTGGGTGCTTTGTTCAGGAGTAAATGGAGATGTGATAGGATCACGTTCGAGGATGCTCCTAACAGTTTCTATAAATGGTGATCTACCGACTTCTGGAGGATGTTGACTGGTTGAAATTTTTTCATTAGTTTCACCTACCATTACTCATTAACGGGCCCTCTTTCTAGCGCCATTTGTTGGCCTGATTTTTTGACCTAGGCCAACAAGGAGATTATGCCCACACAATCAGCTTAAAGCAGCTTCCGGTGTGTTTGGAATAGCAAAATCTTAAAAGTTATGGTCCTGATACCAACTGAATTTTTCTCTTAGGGAGAAACTAAAATTTAGTAAAAATCTATCCTAATGTTATTTCTGTCTAAATAAACCCTAAAATTAGTTTTCAACTACCTAAGTTATCCTACAATTTCTTTCTTAATGAAAGTCTTCGATTTTGGAGGGTTTTATATTTAATACTCTAAATATTAAAAGACTATTAAAATGATTCTAAAATCACACAAATTCTATTTAACAACTGTTAAACATAAGCTATACTAAGATAATACTAACTGAACTATCTTAACTATCCTATTTATCCTATCCCATCTGAGAGCGATTTTAAATATTATATTAATTATTAATTAATATAATGATGAACAGAAAGATAAGGAGTAAAATGTAAATGAAAATATTTAAACCATGCACCCTAAATCATTCTGCTATAAAATACCTTGACAGAGAAACTGAAATAAGCAATTACGTCGAATTTTCTACACTGTTTAATTAATTAACAACTAATAAACAACATCAGATATTTGAATAAGAGATAATGTCTAAAATGAGATCATCGCAAAAATACACATGAGATCAAACAAACATAAATATATAGATCATTAATCTTGAATTTTCAGTAGAAACACTGATTAATTCAGTTACGATAACATACTAATTCAAATACAATATTGTGTTGACAAAGTGTAATACTGATTAATAAACACAAGCATAACCAAGTATACTGCATCAATATTAAGAGTAGAATATTATATATACTGAAATATAAAGAGAGTATCCAAAATAATACCGATCAACAATATCAATCTGAGGATTTCCAGTCACATTCCACTTCCAAAGATAAAAATTTAGTCAGGAACAAAACTAGTATCAAAATAATATTCCAAATATGTTTCTCTTCAGTCACTCCATCCCTTCACTCCTCAAAATTACCAGTTTATATAATACCACTAGTCTTTCGATTTAGTTTTCATAAATGTTGTATGCAATACTATAGGAGTCCTATCACTATAAAAGTGTATCGAATCTCTCCAATAGACACTTGTCACTAAATGATAACAATATTAAAAAAATGACTAGCCTGAAACATCTGTTGATTTAAAGGAGCTAGTAAATTCTTGGCTGTGTCGAAATTCCAGTCTTCAATAAACATCAACGTCTTCCAACTAAAATCCAAAATATCCAAAACGTCCTGAAACTGTAGAGGATAATGATAACATGCCCACCTATTTTAAACAAACAAAAGAATCTTATTAAAAACCAATTTTAACAGAAATAACAAAAGAAACCATAAGTTATATGCGTGCCTGTAAAATCTGCGATTTTGCAGGCATGCACAACAAAGCTTTTATTACCTGTTGACAAAAAGATAAACCATATAACTGAAAATGGAAACAATCATCAGGTTCTATTTTGTGAATTAATCATTCTCCTGGCCTCAGAGAGTTTGGCTTTGAGCCTGATGATTACTATCTTCTGTTGTTCTGCTTGTTCGAGCAAATGTTGATTTGTATCTATCATTGATTTTTTTTCTTTCTTGTATTGGTTTTTCTTGATGTTCATCTCTTTCCACCTATTAATCCAGTTTAATAACTCTTCCTTAAATGTCTTATTTTCCTCATCTTTCAAGGCTGCACTTGCTCGACACTCCTTTAGTTCATGTTTCAATTCAACAATTTTAGTCTCATACACCCTGTCAAGGACCTATTGGAGAGTTTCTTCCTCCTTGTCATGACACGAATCAGCTGCCTGAGAAGAATCAAGATTATCTATATCTTGACCAAGCGATGGAAAGCTCATAAAAAATGGCTCGGGGCCCAAACCATAGGCGTCCATACATGATGGAGCAGCTTCTGCCTTACCCGACTCTATAATGTCTTTAGCCAATTTTTCGTGATTATTCTCTATAAGAGTAGGTTCATCCTTATGTGTGGTTTCGAGAACCAATGATGGAACATCGTCCTCAAGATGGACAATCACTGGCTAAGTACTCTGTTGAGTGGCTGTAGGAACAGAGGCTGTAGGTGTGGTATTCATACTTTTAGTAATTCTTCTTGTACAAACAAACACAAGTTTTTTTGATTCAAAACCCCGTTTGTCACAACATATCTATGCTAACTGCTCCATTTTATGCATGGACTCATCACCATGTTTTGGAGGGGTATACAACTCAGAGGGGTTTTTATAATCAACAGCATTAACATCTTCATTTTTTGTTAATTTTCCCTCTGCCTTTGTAGGTGTACTACAGCATTTGTTAGATAGGGATTGGTCCAAGGTTGTCTTAGTGTAACAAGGATCTACATTCTCGACCACATCATCACTGATACAAGGATTGGCTTCCTGAAGCTCTTTATTCTTTGATTCAGCCTCAGGAACATTACCAACTTCGTATTTTACTGTAGCCTTGCGTTTCCTATGGGTCTTTGGGGGATATTTTGGCCAATATTGAGTCGGCCCTAATTGACATTCGATCAAAAACTCATCCCACGATTTACAATTAAGAGATAGTTGATGCTGTATTATAATTTTGACTAGACCATGATGGAATAGACTTCTATCAGGATTACCTATGGTAGTTTGAACCAAATGCGACATTTTTTTCAGACTTTGCAATAGGTAAAATGGAAGATTAACTTTACATCCTTTTAATGCTAATGGTAGTCGTAGGTGATAATAATGCAGGTGGGAGAATCGTCCATCACATGATACGTACATGACCAAGATCTCGTAGAATGCTCGCCATTCTGGCGTTAGAAACTTAACCGAAACCCCAATCTTCAGTTTTGCACTGGTCGGCAGGGGCAACAGCAAGGATTGACATTTCTTCTTATTCACTTTCCCACCTTTAAACCATCACTCTCTAGTTTGTGGAAGCTTCGTAGCCTCTGCAATTTTATCTTCGTCAATGATAAACTTGAAATCCCCAATCTTTGCTACGTTTTCTTTCAAACTCAAAGAAAACTTCTTAGTAACTTCCACGTTATGGCCACTAAAGCACCTGAAGAACTAACCCCATCCAATCTTTTCAAATAATAGAGAAGCTTTCTCATCGGCTTCAACAAGCTCTGGTCCTGAAATTTCAAAATGACTAAGCGGAGCCATAGCTCCCTCACTACTACCTTGGTTACGAATTGAAATGAATGGAGTCGTGAAGAGGGAAGGGATAGGCACCCAGGTGTAGGACATCACGCAAAATGTCAAATCCTCACATGCTTCATACCAGACAGAGATGAGGGCTCCAAGTTTGGCCATTTTAACTGAATTTAGATATGATGAACACTACAACCAGTGTTTTTCTATGATAAATGAATGACTAGCCATGACTAACTATAACTCTTAACCCATTCTTCATATCAGAGATCATTCGATTCATGAATCATAAATCAAGACATTAATTACACGCAGTTTGGAATGATGAGCTCATACAGCATCATGAAATGGAATGGTTATCAGTCATATACAACATTAAATCCTACTAATACGATTCCATTATTACATTCACAGCTGTCAGTTAAAACGAAAGGTGTTAACCAAATCTCCATACCAACGCAACGATCCTAGTAACAGGTGTTATTTATTTGACATACGGGTCCTGTATCTTCATAAAACAGTCAATTGATTATTTACTCGAAATTACACATGAAAGGTGGTCGTGTTTATTAACATGACGATATAGTGTTAAAATAGTAAACCCTAATGTTCTTGCAATACAACTAACTAATGATCCGAATTAACACTTAAACCATGTATATACATAAAGCTTCATTTTTTATATAGTTTTAAAACTTTATGAAATCCCACCCATTAATGTCCCAAAACCAAATCCGATAGGATATAAAGCTTATAAATCTCTGACACATAAAACTTTCAAAATGATATTCATTTATTTGCACTCTCACTAGCTATATATATACAATTAATGATATGATATTAAGTTACATAGTAAATGTGAACTTTAGGTTTAATGGAAATTTTAATTAATAAATCACCTTTAGTTCTAGGGATTTCAAGAACTTATAATATCTTATCAATAACAAGCTTCAAACAAATTCAAACTGTGTTTTCGTTAAACCCCAATTAGCATACTATCCTTTTAAATTTCTTAAATCAACATATATAATCATATAAATTAATTAATGATAGAATTGATCATATATAAAATTTATGAAACTGACAGCTGCTAATTATCAAGGTTATTAAATTTTGTCATTTGACTCCTCTATAATTGAGAGTACCTTCAGAATTGAAGATTCTGAAGGCACTCTTTTATAATCTTTAAAGTTAAATAATAAAAGAGAGTTGATCCCCCTTCATCTCAATGAAAAATGAAGGGGTTGTTGTTGATTGCCAACAAGTCCTTACAAGTTGTTTGTTGTAATCAACAAGTGGGTGCTTGCATGTGGGATTGGTGTCCCAATCAGATGGGTGTCTAGGTGAGTTGGTTCTCACATTTGGAAATTGGTGTCTCCTATCTATGTAATCAAATTTTTATATATAGATATACAAAGTTATTTTATATATTTTTTGTGCATTGGTTTCCTTTACAATTGAAGTTTATTTTGTTAAGTGAGAATTTGTGTAATACGTGCTTTATACTAATTCACCCCCCTACTAGTATAAATATGAATTACAACAATTGGTATCTGAGAGGGTGTCTTCAGTAACAGTTTAATTACCAAAAGATCAATCTTTGCACATAAATACATTATCAAGAAGGACTATACACAAACAGAGCATCGAGATTCGATGGTTCAAATTATAATTTCTAGAGAATAAGGGTGGAAGTATATCTGCAATCCCTTGGAGTTGATGTCTAAAAGTCAATTGAAAATGGTTACAATGCCCCTAAAACTACTCCAGTTGATGTAGATGATAGAAGACAATATTAATATAATCCAAGGGCTAGAAATGCAATAATGTGTAGTCTAGCATTCTTTAAATTTACCAAATTCATGTAGTGCACTTCAACCAAGGAAATAAGGGATAATCTCAAGAACATCTATGAAGGAGATGAAAGAGTCAAAAAGGAAAAGTTGCAAACTTTTTCAGTGTAGTTTGAAATCTAAAAATGAAAGAAGAAGAAAAAAACACAACTTATCTTCTTTTGGTTGATGAAATTGTTAATTCTATTATTGATCTTGGAGCACAAATTCATGAAGAATCAGCTATGCAAAAATTACAGAGAACCTTACCACCTAGATTTGATTCAAAAGTATCAGTGATAGAAGAAAAAACTGACCTAGACAAGCTTAGAAAGGATGAACTACATGCGATTCTTACTGCATATGAAATGAGAACTAAAATGGAGAATCCTTCAAGGAAAGAGGAATCCTTCAAAGCCACTAAGAAATAAAAATGCAACAATCATGAGTAGAATAAGGACCCATCTGATGTATCAATCAAAGAGGAACCAAACTTTGTGAGAAAGCTAAAGAGGGGTCGTGGAAAATATAAAGGTAGGTTTCCTTTTAAGTGATGTGAATATTGTAAGGTAGCCATTTTACTTCCAAAATCCCTTTTAAAGAAAGTAGAGACAATGATAGTGATGAAGAGCTCAATCACTAAGAATGAAGGGATACCAACAAAGCAGGGATGAAGGAAGAAAGAAGTTTCATAAACAAAGAAATAAGTTGTATTCCAAAGAAGACATCAATTCATCTGAAGAAGATGATAGTGATGGCAATCCAAGAGAAGTACTTTTCATGATAACTATTCAAGATGAAGACTTCGAAGAAAAGGACAATTGTTTCTCTTTTATCAAGGAAGGATCATCAAATGAAGAGACACATGAAAGTCAATTAGAAACATTAAGAAAGTATTCTGACAGTTGGACCTATATCTCACCTTCAAAATCTGATGCAGAAGTTGGATCAGGAAGTGAAGAAGAAATATTCAAATATGAATAAGAGGAAGTTGTAGAAGTTGGCTAGAGGCTTAGTGACAAGATACAGAGCCAAGGCTCACCTCGAAGACACATTAGAGAGCAGAGAGGAGGAAATTGAGCCGATAAGGAAAAAGGGAGAAAGCCTAATAAATTCATAAGAGAGATGGAAACAACAAGAGGAAAGGAAGCAGGGAATTTGTCCAATATAGATCACTTGGTTATATCTCATCTAATAGAAAAGAAATCAGGAGAAGCAATTGAAGGAAAAAAGGAGAGAATTCTACTCAATCAAATAATAAATAATGAAACTTGTCTCCTAGAATTGCATAGGAATGGGAGGAAATTAAAATATGGAAGAGATAAAAAATACTAACACAAAGTGGAGCAATGTCCATCCTAGTAATCCAGCAGACAAAAATGCAAAAAGAGGAATGCATAATAGCTATGAAGAAAATTTGGAAAATAGGTGAAGGCATAGCAGTAATATCCCAAGGAGCCTCAGGAGGAATAGTAACATGGTGGGACTCAAATATAGTACAAACTCAACTCTAAGATGAAAAATTGTCATTGGTTGTTTGTAGAGCTTGAATATATTAACTCTCAGGAAATTTTCTGGATAGGAAATTTCTATGGAACAACAATCCATGGGAAGAAAGATGACTTTTGGACACAACTGGATAATAAAAAAGACGGGAAGATGAAATTTCCTTGTATTATAGTCAGATACTTCAACATTGCCATCTCTCCTGAACAAAAAAAGGTAGGAACCAAAGTTAGAGACCCATTTGGAGAAAGGCTAGAAGATTTAATGAATGCCTGGAGGATAACTGATATCAATCCCAAAAAAGGAAATTTTACATGGATTAACAAGAGCCTAGGACCGGGTCATATTGCTTCCATACTGGATAGAGTCCTGGTAAGCTCCTCCCTTCTCAATAAACCTCTTATGCCTATCTCTAACATTTTGGCTTCTATTATTTCTGATCATTGCCCTATCTCCCTTAACCTTTTTCCAATTAGAGATATTGGACCACTTCCCTTCAGATTCCACTTGGATCAAATATCTGGTTTTCTTTAATGTCATCCAAAAATCCTGGAACATCTTCATACAGGGATCTTTAAGTTACATTTGGGAGCAAAAACTTAAAAATGCCAAAAAAAGGGCTTAAAAATTGGATAGCAACCCATGATTTCAATCCCGGGAAAGAGAAAGTGGCTCTCTTTAGAATTCTTGAAGATATTCAGGATCAAATGCAAAAAATAGATATCACTAAAGAGATGCTTTAGCAAGAAAAAGAGACTAGCAAGAAAATCCATACCTTACTTTGCAGAGAAGAAGAAGAATGGTGCCTAAGATCCATAAATCTTTGGATAAAAGCAGGAGATCAGAACACAAAAAAATTTCACTCCCATTGTAAAGAGAGAAAAGGGAAGAATACCATTAAGGAGATCACCTTTGATAATGGGGAGAAGCTAACAGGCCCCGAGGAGATAAACTCAGAGATCAAAAGCTTCATTGAGGATCTTTACACCAACAAAGATGAGGCCACAAATGAGGAACTGGAATCCCTTAGTGTAGAAATACCCAACATTTTAAGATAATATCATGATTTCTTAACTCAGTCAGTCTCCATGGAGGAGGTTCGTCGCGCTGTTTGGTCACTACACCCTGATAAGGCCCTTGGGGCTGATGGTTTTACTATCATTTTTTATAGAAGTTGTTGGAAGACCATCAAAAAGGACCTTCACATGATACTAATTTGGACTTAATCTCAAGACAAGATAGGGGGAGATACAAATTCCACCTTCCTTGCTCTCATACCTAAAGAAAAAAATCCAGCCTCCATCAAGCTATTTAGACCAATCCCCCTGTGCAATTCCTCTTACAAAATCCTTTCCAAGATCATTTCAAACAGGCTTAAAAAGTAGTTTTGCATCTCATATTAGAAAATCAAGGAGGATTTATAGTTGGTAGGAAGATTTATGACAACATACTTCTAGTGAGGCAATCCATTCCAACCAAGATCGAAAGGAATCATGCATGGACATCAAGATAGACCTTGCAAATGCCTTCGATAGAATAAGGAACGTCTTCATTTATCAAGTTTTGGAAATTTTGGTTTCCCACCTAACTTTATCAGATGGATTAAAGCTTGCATTAGTATCCCTTCGGTTGCTCCTCTGGTTAATCGTCGAACTACCACCTTTTTCCAAGCTCAAAGAGGAATTCCGCAAGGATGCCCGATGTCCCCCTTTCTCTACATTTTAGTAGCAGACTCGCTCAGAAAAAGGTTAAATGGATTGAAAATAGAAGGAAACCTTCCCAACATCTCCTTTGTTAGGGGATTTCAACCTATCAATCATGCTTAATTTGTTTATGACGCCATTTTTCTTGGAAGTGCTTCTACCCAAATCTCCTGAAGGATTAAACTTTCTCTTGATCTTTTCCTTAAAGTTACAGGCGGCCGAATCAACTCCACAAAATCTTGGCTCTATGGCTGGAATAGTAATCCCTGTATTTTAAGCGATATAGCACATATTTTAGGCATCAAAGTAAACCTTGACTAGACATTCTTTATATACTTTGGAATTCTAATCACCAAGCGTGTTAATAATTCTATAGCCTGGAGCTCAATTATACAAAAGTTGAAAGCCAAAATGCAAGCTTGGGGCTCAAGATGGCTTAATATAGTCGGTAAGCTTATCCTAATCAAATCCATTCTAGATTCTTATCCAATTTTCATATGTGCCATTCTCTTCGCTCCCAAGGACATAGTCAATAACATCAGCAAAGAACTAAGAAATTTTCTTTGTCAAGGAGGGAAGACGCAGGCAAAAAAGTTCAATCTGTTTAATTGGGAAAGAGTTATGGAAGATAAAACAAAAGGCAGGCTCGGAATCAGGGATCCAGACATGATGAACCTAGCCTTGGGTGCCAAGCTAGTTTGGAGAATTATTTTCGGAGAAAAAGAATGGTGGAAGGAGGTACTCAGGAAAAAATATATAAAAAATCCAAGATCAAAATGTATAGATTCTGTATGGAATGGAAAAGGTACCTCCATATGGAGTCCATGAAAACTCTTTTTTGGTTTAATTACAGACAATCTATATTGAATTCCTGGTAATGGCAGGAAAATAAATATATGGACCTATAAAATTATGGAACATCCACCTATAGCTACTAATTAAACTTTAGTCAATCTTCGAATTTGGATGCAAGGGAAGGATTTGATCAAGCTCAAAGACATTTCAAATTGGCAGAGCAATGGGGAATGGGCAGGGTGGAAGGTCTTGCGCCCCAATCCTCACCTTCATAACGATTATGCACTCTTTACTTCTCACCTTTATGGAATTTCCCCTTACAACATCATGACTCGAGACACCAATGGATGGGGTATACATGGCTGCTACACTGTCAATGAAGGGTACAAGATCCTGAAAAGAAATGATAACAACACTCAAGATAGCTTCTGGAAAAAGGTATGAAATACTGATTACATTCCTAAAGTTAATATCTTTTATTGGTTATTAATTCAAAATAAGCTACTGACTGCAAACAATTTGAGAGAAAGAGGGTTCGAAGGCCCCTCCACATGCTCCCTTTGTTCCTCTCATGAAGAATATGCCCTTCATCTCTTTCTGAATTGTCTTGTTGTTGTTCAAGTCTGAAAACACACTTTGGGATCTCTAGCAGGAAGCATTTGCATTCCTGACAATATCTGATATTTTGTTACAAAATGGAAAACCTTATATGCATGACATACAAAGAAAAGGAAACCCATGACCAGAATTTGGAACATTATTCCTCAAAAGACTTGCTAGCAGATCTGGATTGCCAGAAATAGATCCATCTTTGATAGGAATAAAATGGAACCAAAGAGAGTCGCTATCAAAATACACAATATGATCTCTAAAAAAGATGGCATCTAAGCAGGTTACCTTTACTGAGTTAGAAAAACTCAATTCTATGGAAGTCAATTTTTGTAAAGAAATTTGTATTCAGAGCTCCCCTCAAACCAACGCTCATTCAGTCACCCAACATTGGGAGATCATAAAAGATAAAGAAGAATTCCTCTAATGCAAAAGGAAACAACTTTGTCATACTCTCTTTTTCGATGGTGCATCGAAGGAAATCCTGGGGAGGCAGGTGCGTGTGGGATAATCTTTGATCCCGAAGGAAATATAGTCACTTCTTTCACCTGGGGAATAGGTCCAACAATGAAGCAGAATGGATATCGTTATACCTTGTCTTGGAACTGGTAGGACATAACAACATCGCCAAAATCATAATTTTTTGGAGATTCAAAGCAGGTTATTCAAAAAATGAGAAAGGGTTATAAGCATGGCGCTGCTAATTCTAAAATAATTTACAACTGTATATGTCGTAATAATACAAATATTCATGCCTCTTATTATCACTTTCTCAGAGGAAATAATGTTATTGCGGATAAGTTGGCCAATCAAGGAGTCAAAAATAGCTTGGGATTCGTGTCTATTAAGGGTCATCATAACTATCACAAGGATGTCCCTTAGCCCATATGATTTTTGGGGGTGTATGGCTTGGTCACTACGCATCCTCACCCTCGACTCACTCCACCGACACATGTCAAACATGTGTCCATCAACACGACTGCACTGGGTTCATGGCATTCTCGGTCACGTGAAGAATTTAATGGCCAGTCCTTATATCTATCCATTCGAGGTTAATAAAGGATGAATTCCTCTCCCCCATATTCTGCCTTTTTATGTGAGTCATAGGAGTTCAGGCCTTCGCTCTCTTCTGGTTCAAGATCTCTAGAGGAAGATATTGGAATTTTGTTTGCATATATTCTTAGTACACAGGCCTTAGAGCGTAACTTGCTGCTCTCGTCTTCCAGCAGCACCAAAGGTGAAGTGCCTCCTTCCATCCCTTGGTATTCGAAGGATTTGTGCAGAACTCCCTCAACAAGTTCTCAAGGTGGTAAGGTTTCCCTATGCAAAACTCCTTCTGTTAGTTTTCACAGCGTCAAACTCCCTTTTTTCCCTCTGCAGGATTTCCCTCCCGTTTATGCTCAGGTTCCAATGGCGACATCAAAGGAGATCAATGAGATGAAAGCAACATTGTCTGATATAAAAATGTTTGCGCTGGATCTACAAAATGGTTGGAACCGACATCAACAAAAGTAGATCGGCAACTGCAGATGCTAAGTACATGGCAAACCAGATGGTTTGCCACGAATCAAGAATATACGACAACACTCATGACCTCCATGAACTGATGGGAGCAGTAGATATAATAAAAGAAGAAGTTCAAAAGCTGACTAGCATGAACTAGTGCAGCCACTGTCAGGAAACTCTAGCCAATGATGATTATCAAATGGAAGAAACCTCAGTTGCTCAGTCAGCTCGTGGGATAGAAGGAAAGAAAAAATAGGTCACACCATCATGTCTGCTTAATGTTTTTTTGTGATTGTTAAATAGCCAGTTTGTTAGACAATACCCTTCAATGGGTTTAAGTTATTTCAGCAATCACTCTAGAACTATATATATCGCAGTCATTAGTATAGTTATCTCAGTCTCTCTTCTTCTGAACAGTTTGAAATTTTGGCAACCCATTTTGTAAGAATGGTTGTGCTCAGCCTTACTATATATATTAATCTTTCTTTGGTTTTTGTTAAAAAAAAAGAGAAGTTGGAAGCATTGGTTGATATGAGAACTGCAAGCAAACTCATCAGGGGCTATGGACGCTTGCTAATAGCGGGGAAATGTTTGTTGACCTCCCCACTTCCATTACTCTCATTATTTATGCATATCTTAAAGGGTAGTCCAATGGAAGTTGAAAATACAAAATGATGTCGGAAGTATGAGTAAACTCGTCAGGGCTATGGACGCCTACTGGAAGCAAGTCAATGCTCATATGGTATAAGGCATCTTTGTTGGGTCTATGGATTTAATTTAATCATGCCTTGGATGATTATAAATTTTTTTTTAAATGAATCAATAACTTTTGTATTTGACCAAGTACCAATTATTATTATGATTAAGCTTTGTTAAAACATTTATATATAATTTCCTTAAAATATATATATATATATATAATTCCCTTTTTTTAATTTTTATTTCTTTCGACAAATCAAAATCATTCGATTTATGCTTATTCAGCAGCCGTGACTCAATTCTCGTCTTAATAAAGTTTGGTTAAAAGTGTTGTAAGCTAGCAAATCATTTTCGATTTGAGTTGAGGAATGTAATTCTATGTAGTCTTTACTTTGGTGTTTTTCTTAGTTTTTGTAGTGAATTTGATTATTATTTATAAACTAGAAAAATAAATTAACTTATAAATTATTTTTTTAAATTTTTTAAAAGTTCTGTATAAGTTTATTATGTTATCCTATACTCTCATTAAAACTTGATCATCGTGCATGAAGTTTGTGATCAAATTTTTTATCATTAGTTATAAGGTGGTAAACCAAGAATGACTCATGGAGTATAAATTCTTTAATGGGTTTCTCTACCCTGTATGGAAGAACGTACTCTCTATTCTGAGTGATTAGTATCATATTGCACCATGCTTTCAGTCTGATAGTCTCTGTGAGTTTCTGGATAAATGGACTGTCAGCTATTCTAAACACTCAGCACGCTGCTTTCTTCCCTTTCACACCATGTGGGTTTTATGGAAAGCAAGAAATTACAGTATCTTTGAAGGAAAAAAGCTGTATGTCCTCAGTTTGATTATCCTCTCACATATGTATTATCCTCCAGCAAAGAAGGGTAAAAAATCAAGAGCTTTGGGCCCTGGCCCTAAACTTGCTTATCCTTGTGGTTTTTTTGATGGAGCATCAACAAAAAATGTTGGAGGAGTTGGTTTCTGCCTACACTTGAATGAGTCACATTCCTTCGAGTTTGCTGTGGGGGTGGGACTGTGCACCAACACAAAAGTAGAATTGGTTGGGCTTTGGGCTCTTCTACATATCACCCAAATGATGGGGATTCCCACACTCAAGGTTTTTGGTGACTCTTTAGTCATCATCAATTGGGCTAAGGGTATTGCTACCCTTTCTCCACCTGAACTTCATCATTGGTGTTTGGAGACTAGAAAGCTCTGCTCTCACTTTCTAGAGCTGTCATTTTGCCATATCTACCGTGAACACAATCAGCAAGCTGACCTCCTTTCTAAAACTACTCTTTCTTTGGCTCCGGGATTTGGTTCTTACTCTGAATTTTTTGATGGTCTTTTGACCTCACATGACAATTTCAATCTCATTTGAGCTGGTGCTAGAGCATGCTCTCCCTATTTCACTTGCACCCATTCTTGTTTAGTATGGAGCGGGCTCTTTTAGACTGTTGTTCTATGCTCTTATGTCTACGGTAGATATGGTAATGACCGACAGTATATACTGATGGGTTTTATGATATTGCTGGATAAGCACTGGATCCTCCCCCTTGCATCACTGTTGAGTTGTGACTCTTTCTTGGTAATCGGCAGTATGCCACTTATTAGTATCACTTCTATGACTGTAACCCATATTTTGGGCTGGCTTAGCAGATGCCCTTTGATTCTAATGAATATCAATGACATACATTTTTCTTTATGAAAAAAAAAATCTTTAATGGGATTCCAAATTTACCAAAAACAAGATGAGGTGCATGGTTAATGCCCATAGATAAAACATTTTTCTTGGAAATGGATTCCACGTCTCATGTTAGAGAATTTTGTTTTCATTCTCAAATATTTCCATTAACCAATGCCTTTTGCAACACTTTGTGTAGTCTTTAACAAACATATTTTTTTTAAAATATTTTTCTTGGGAAATATTTTTATTAAATCGGTTCCATTACTAAGTAAGAAATCCATTAGATTGAAAAAGTCTAATTAGTGGAATGAATGTGAAGGTTAAAAGCTACGTCAACCCTACGAAAAATTTCATGTCAAGTTTCTCGATTTGTCTTCTCAAATTAGTTCATTTAAAACCTCCTTGATTTCTTTTCAAGTATTAATTTCATGTGTGGGTAATAAATTGAAGGATTGGAAAGGACTTCTCGAAAGATAGCATGGAAAATTAGAAGTTGGTCGGGCAGATATCTTTTTTTGGAAAACTTATTTTACTAAAATTTGTTCTACAAGGTATACTAGCCTTTTGGTTATCTCTATTTTGTATCTCGATGTCTATCTTATTGACTATCAGGAAATATCTCTTTCATTTCCTTTGGGCTGGTAATTCGCTTGGTGGTAAGTTCCATTTATGTGCCTAGGAAATTCTCTCTAAGCCTCTAGCTTATGGAGGTTGGGGGATCAAGTGTCTTACAAGTTTTAATATTGCTCTTTGTGCTACTAGTTTTTGGCGTGGGTTGTTCAATCCTGGTCTATGGGAAAATGTTATTCGAGGAAACTATTTAAAAAGACAGAGTCTGTATTTGTGGTTTTGAAATGGTATTAAGAAGCGAGGCAACTATTCAATGATTTAGTCAATATTTATTTCCAGTTATCCTCAATTAATCAATCATTATCTGGGGCGGTTGGGAGAGGTATTTTGGCTTATATTGGTTTAGATCCAATCGTGGGGTTGGAAGGGGATTTTAGACTATCTAGGAACCTTTTCTCCTTATTACATCAGAGAGATACCGTGGTATTACTACAGGGTTGGCGTATTGATTCTAGTGGCCGTTTTCGTTGGGTCTCGGCTAAGGAGCTCCAGTTGGCAGGTAGTATTGGTGCAGAATGGACCCGGTATATAACTGGATTGATACATGCAGGTATTACTCTACCATCTTGTCTCGACAAGTTGGTGTGGGGGGCGAATAAGGACTGTAAATCTGTTTCACTTAAATTGGCCTATGACTTGATTTTCGAATCCAACTCAGATATTTTAGTGCATTGGTGGAGTTCGTGGATTTGGAAAGGCCCTTGTTCGCTTAAGATCAAATTGTTTGTGTGGCTCTGTTTGAATTATAATGTGCTAACGTGGGACTTATTGTAGCATAAATGTTTTAATGTTCTGAATAGATGCTCTTTGTGTAGGGTGGATGTTGAAAATGTGAACCACCTATTCGGCAATTGTTCCTTCTTCGGGCTCATTCCATCGGAGTTGAGTAGATACTTTAATATCATAATCAAGTGGGACAGTGATATGTTGTCTGATAACCTTTTCTACTAGTATTCTATAGAGAAACTTCTCAGTTAACTGCCCCTCTTTGTGCTCTGGAAATGTTGGAAGACTCGCAACAAGAACTTGTTTTAGGATTGTAAGTGTGTTCCTTCAGTAGTGGTGTCTAAAATTGTAGGAGCA
Organism: Pseudotsuga menziesii; assembly: GCA_001517045.1. NCBI lineage: Eukaryota > Viridiplantae > Streptophyta > Pinopsida > Pinales > Pinaceae > Pseudotsuga > Pseudotsuga menziesii. The sequence continues at coordinate 138,244 of LPNX011036632.1, forward strand.
TTTTCTGCTTTGCACATCCCCAAACCTATGAAGAAGCTTTGTTTCATCAAGCAGAATTCTTATCCGATGGATTTCCCTACTGTTTTTTTCGATGGGGCTACGTAGACTAGTATTTGTAGGGCGGGTTTTTTCCTTAAACACAATGCTCAGGTGGTAATTAAGGGTTGGATGAAGGTTGGAAGTGGAACCAATTCCAGAGCAAAACTTTTGTCTCTTTGGGAAATTCTCTATCTGTCCAGGGAATTTAGGGTGGAGAATATCTTCATTGCTGGAGATTCACGGTTTATTAGCGGCTGGGATAATGGTGATACTGACTTACATTCTCTTGTCTTGGAACATTGGAAGTCTAAAGTGCATTGGTTGATCCCTTCTTTCACGAATATCACGTTCAAACATATTTATCGTGAAATTAATTTTGATGCAGACCAGTTATCTAAGGTTGGGATAGGTGAGATAGATGGTATCATTAACTACGGGGTCTGACTTGAGTCCTCTCTTTCTTTGAGTGCTTCCTTGGCTATTGACTATGAAATTGGTCCTTAGTCTCTTCATTGATTTGAGGTCAGAGTTCATTCAGTTCGAGTTCTAGATAGACACTTGGTTTGAATCATCCCTGAGTTGTTTATTGTAGATCTTAGTTTTCTCTCTGTAGAGTGATGTTTCTTTGGGGCCATGGAGGATCTGTCTTTTGTAAATGTTGAACTCTTATGTACAAGTTATTATTTAATGATTGGTTTCAACTTTTAATATAAAAGTTAAACTCTTTTTTGCTCTAAAAAAAAATCAGAAAAACAAAGGATTGTTGCCTTAAATTGTTTAGTGCTTCCAGATCACTAAGACATGACGGATTTAAATATTATTGCTTGCATTCTTTATTGCAGTTGTTTAAATTTATATTTCTTGTTGCATTTCTGACTTTTTCTACTACATTTTTTGTAGTTTACATGGAGTTTTCCATAGGTACTAAATTATATTTAGTAGCTATTGAATTGTTTTAATAAGATTACATTTTAGGCTGCATTTTATTTATATTAAATTTTATTTTGGAAAATTGGATAATTTTTATGGAAAGGTCTCATTTTCAAGGAGCAACATTCACTTCGTGGAAACAAGGACTTATTCTCGTTAGAAACACCTATTTCAAACAAATCAAGAATTGTTTTAAGGACAACACACACTTAAAATGCTTGGCATACAGTTGGTGCTCCTCTAATAGTCTTAAGACCATGTCAACATGTTGCACTTGCTTTTCTCAAGAATTTATATAGATTAGTATATCATCGAAAAATACTAACACACATTTTCTGGGGAAGGTTTAAAAATATAGAAATCAACAAGCTTTGAAATGTGCAAGGTGTATCGATAAGGCCAAATGGTGTCACCGCAAATTCAAAATGGCCTTCATGTCTTCTAAATCTTTTTTTTCTCAAAATGTCTTATTTTTTCATTTTGATTTGACAATATCCATAATGCCAGATATCTTACTTGGTAATGAAAATTTCTCCCTATAATTCATCAATTATAGGAATAGGAAACTTATCTTTAATGGTCATATTATTGATCTCTCTGTAATCTTGACATATACACCATGACTATTCATTTTTGCAAACCATCACCATTGGTGCATAGAAACCACTTTAACTAGGTTGAATGATGCTTACCTCTAACATTCCTTGAAATATTCTCAATCTTAATCTTTTGTGCATATGGGTGCCTATAAGGTTTGATGTTAGGTGGTACACTTCGTAGTTGAAAATGAATAGAAACGTCATGATCTCGAGTAGGTGGAACACCTTTATGCATCTCTCCAAATATCTTAGAATGATTGTCAATAACTTTTTGGAGATCTAGTGGAATAGAGGGTACAAATGCTTGAACATATAGTGAGTACAATTGTGCAATTACACGATGGTGTCACCTTTTTAGCATTTTTCTCATGTTGTTAGAGCTTATGACTTTCCTTTCCTTCTAAAGAGAATCTCATAAAAAAATATTAAGATTCATGGTTCCTGAAATTTGTAGCCATTGGACCCCTTGTACAACATCAACGCCACCCATTTGGATTGAAATCATTGGGATATCCAATAATTACGCCCTCATATTAAGCTTAATACTATGGAAATTCCTTGAACGATTTATGGTTCCTCCATGTGCAATCATTAAGAGAACTTTTGGTATTGGATATATAAAGAAATTGAGAACTTTGGTTGATTTGCAATTAATGAAGTTATGGGCGCTGCTAAAATCAATCAAAATTGTTACCTTTTTATATTTAGTATATCCTTCTTTCATGAAAGTTTGAGGAGTGCTAATTCCAACCAATGCATCGGAAGGTATTGTTGGAGTAGTATCTTCTTGATATACCTCTTGATATTGTTCTAGTTTTGGATCGTGTTATTCTTCACGATCTATGTAGAATAAAATTCTTCTCACTACACTTATGACCCTTACTATACTTGTTTTCATAATTGAAACATAACCCATTTTCTCTTATTTCCTCCACTTTCTAAGGAATCAACCTTGTAGGTTGAGTGCATAGCTGAGTGAGGTTGGGGGAGGAAACATTTCACTCTTTATACGTGTTAGTAGCAACCCTTCTAGTAGCCATATTTTTACTTTCAGCTTTCATTGCCAAACTAAAAGCATTATCCAATTATTTAGGTTCAAAGAGATGTACCTTATGTTGAATGCTCTGATTTAAAATGCACACAAGGAGATCTAACAAATTATCCTCTGGAATGTTCTTCACTCTAAGATGCAACTTCTAAAACTACTTAATGTGCTTTGTAATTTGACATTTTTGCTTGAGATTTATCAATTAGCTAAAGCAGGTGTTGATTTTAATATCCGTATAATGTGCTATAAATTCATCCATAGATATAGACCAAGTGGAAATAGATTCCTTTTTATGGTAACAAATCCATTGGTACCATACAAATCGATCAGGGTTTAAATACAAGGATGTAATAGTTACCTTTTGTAAAGTTGGCACTTGGTGTAGAACAAAGAATTGCTCCATTTGTAATATCCATGTTATTGGATCATTTCCATCGGGATTTATCATTTTAATATTGGGAATTAATTTGTTCATTGGTCTCGAGTTAAATACATGATGATGTGCATTATAGACTGATGAGTGATGAAGTGTCAAGAACTCGATGTTCTCCAATTATTTTTCAAAATCTTTGAGAAATAAGAAAACTCAAGTTGCCTCCACCTCTAAGAGGAGAAAGATCATTTTTATGGATGTAACGAGTAGTGTAAATGGTGGCGAGGGTCAATGACCCATCCACTATGTATCCCATCCATGATAGTTAAGTTTTTGGTATGAGATGTCATTTTGTGTCTAGGGCATGAGTTTCCATTTTTTCATGTTTGGGCACGAGGTGCCATTATGTATATTGGGCACAACATGTCATTTTGTAAAATACATATAGATTAACCAATTTTTGGCACACTGATTTGATTATTATTCCAAATTCTTTGTTTACTTTATGTTTATGTATGATGTCATGATATTGTTTATATAAGAATAAAATATATTGAAAAGTGTGGTAATTTACAATCCATAATACCCTTAATATTGGAAAGTTCCATATTTATAAACACAGATTTTTAATTTCATTTAAGTCACTTTTACTAACCAATAAACAATAAGTTTAATTAAGAGTGGGGTTGGGCAAGTTGTGAGGTGATATGTATGTAATAATTGACATAGATTAGGAAATGGCATTTGTGCCCATGCGCTATTTTTATTTACTCTGTAAATCCTTTGTAGTAATAATTCTCCACGTATATTATTATCACATGATGCTGACCATTAAAATTGATCATGGCATTGCATTGTTACTAATATTGGTGACACAATGCTATTGAACTCGATCCAATACCTAAATAATGTTCCAATTTGAACTTGACACATATGTTGTAAATGATGCAATGAGGGAAATTCCAATGAATATAGGATATTCTTGTATCAAGTAAATACCAAAGAAGGAATTGTTATTGTTACATTTAACATTTCATCATATTCATTGGTTCACTTTGTCAATGGGATTTTACATATATTTAGCTTTGTTTTAAATGTATTGGATAGTGTATCTCCCATATCTATATTGAGCATACCTAATATTGCTGCATTTAACATTAAAACAATTGTATATGAAGTTGTAGACATTTCCATAGCTCATGTAGTTGTAGAGGTATTTCATTACATTCACACACTGATTTTTGTAGTGAAATGACTTCATATGAGATATTACACTTTTATGGAGTGCCATGCATGGGGTCTTATCTGGACTCTTACCTCACACCAAGCCATGCTAGTATTTTGGATCTCTCTCATTTTTCCTTTAACCTCTTACTTAGCATAAATCCTTCTCATCATCCTTTTCCAATGACTCTTGAGAAAAAATTAAAATACTTTATGTTATGTACTTTACCTTTTTCATGAGATATTTAACTAGTTCAATCTATCATGTCCAACACAATGTTCTCTACCCTCACGTCTAGTATAACTATATCATGTATATCATAGAGAGATGAGGTTATCCTAAGGTGGGTATAAGCATAAAGATATTTAAGATATATTTTGCCTCTTAGGATAAGAAACAAAGAAATTTTATTGTCTTTATTATTTGTATAAATCCACCCATCATTCAAAATTATGAAAGATGTTTTTTCCTTGGAATCATTATGTTCATCAAAGAATTTTTTCACATACTAAATAATGTTAGACGAAATTGTGTACTTAGTTTCCTTAGAATTAGGGACTTTAAAGCAAGGGACACACACAACAACAACACCTATCCTATCTTATCAACCCCAAGAATTTGAAAGAATAAACAATTTCCCCCTATGAGATACTTATGATGCACCTATGAATATGAGTATCTAGCTACATCAGATGGAAGGTACAAATAAACCAAAAACATAACTGTGGATTCATGTGTTTCCTAATGAATTTTGTTTCCTATCTTGTTCTCTCTATATTAAGGATAATGACATGATTAATTATAGGATAAGTACGATATTCAACCATACAAACTAGAGGTGTCTTGGCATCAATGGGTTACATCCATATGTTCATCTTGATAAGATATTATGTTGGTTCTTTGTATATTATTAACTCACGTGCACAACATAAACATGCTATGCCGATGGAATTTTCAAAAAATTTCCATGCAATGCTAAAACAACATCTGATCCATGGACTCATAGGATAGGGGTGCTCTTAGATTTAATCCAATTTTATGATTCTATTGGAGTTTATAGTTTGTTTATTTGAGTCATATTTATCAATTTGCGGTGAGTTGCAACTCGCCTCTTAAATCAATCAAGGGACACTTGATGAATTTATTCAATGGCATAAAACTAATCTAAGAAGAAAAAATGACTTTTTTAACCTCCTCTAAGTTTATTTGGACAAGGTTGAAATGATCCACGGGGTCTTCACTTAGTGAAACCATGTCATAGCGCCTTCGTTCATGGGATATTAAAGAATACCCCTAATTTCACTAGATATTGATAATTAATTACAAAAATCCTTTTGTTGATGCACCCTCCCAATACATATTTCCAATTAAAAAACACATATTTTTACAATATATTCCTTGTTTTTAATGGAAACCCCTTTTCATACCCCCCATGCCCTATTCCCCTCTCCCCAATACCTACAATACATTGACCTTATTTTTCACAATTAAAAACTCTCTTTATGAATAAACTAGATAAGATATTTCTCAATAAGCTGAATCCCCCGTGAAATGATCACAATGAAAAACTTGACATAATCACCATAATTCTTGACAAACTTGTGGTAGTAACATGTCAATCCTAAGAATCCTCTAAGATTTTTCAAGTTCTTTGAAATTGGCCATTCCATGATAGCTTTAATTTTGTTAGGGTCCACTTTGATTTCTTCATGATATCCAATATGACCCAAATATTTCACTTCCTAAACTCCAAAGGCACATTTATAAGGCTTGGCATATAATTGGTGCACCTCCAATAGTTTTAAGACCATGTCAACATGTTGTGGATTCTCTTCCCAACATTTTATATAGATTCTTATATCATCAAAAAATACTAGCGCAAAATTTATGAGGAAGGATTAAAAAATAGAATTCATCAAGCTTTGATATCTAGAAGGTGAATTGGTAAGGCCAAATGGCATCACCAAAAAATGGTAATGACCTTCATGTGTTCTAAACGTTGCTTTTAGAATGCTTTCTTACCTCATTTTGATTTCATGATATCTAGAATGGATATTCAACTTGGTAAATAAAATATCTTCATGTGATACATCTAATAACTTATCAATGATAAGAATATGAAATTTTCCTTTAATAGTCATATTGTTGAGCTCTCTATAATCTAGACACCTATGCCATGAACCTATTTTTTGTGAACCATCACTAGTGGTGCAGACAAAGCACTTTGTATAGGCTAAATTATGCATGCATATAAAATTTGTTGAACCATATTCTCAATATCATTTTTTTTGCATATGGGTACTATAGGGTCTGATGTTAGGTAATACACTTCTAGATTTCAAGTGATTAGCATGGTAATGATCTCTTTTAGGTGGAATACCTTATGAATATCTCCAAATACCTTGGAATGATTGTCAATAACTCTTTGGAAATCCATTGGAATAGATGATATGTTGGAGTGGAGCACCCCAAACCCCAAGAAATGGAAAGGCAGATCATATCAATATGATTGCCATAACCAAATTGGAGAAGTCTATGGAGAGAGCATAATCGAGAAAGAAGGGTATGTATGGAATGGGCATGGTTGTGGACAGGTTGCAATTTCCAAAGCATGGAGATTGGATTTGAGCATATAGGCGATCATGTCATTGTCACAAAGGAGAGGCACCCATGTGAGTAAGAATCGGTGTGGAGGAATTGCATGTTGTGAGGGAATCAGTGGAAAGAGAAAAACCCTAGCTCTGTGAAGAAGTAGCCTGTGGAGCATGAGGATGATAATTGAAATTTGAAGGAAAGGGCCACTTTCTAGAGAGATAAGAGCCCTATGCATCAAGGAAATTGGTGTTTATGGGATGCCATTGTTGATGGAACTACTCAATGTGGAGGTGGCGTTAAAGTAGAAGAAATTATGTTGCATATAGGAGAAATAAGATAGAAGCCCCATATACATGAAAGAGAGATCACATGTAGGATGTTTGCAATATTTTTGAAATAAATTTAGATACAAATTGGTATGAGTGAAGAGGAAAATCCATGAGGATAATCATGTATGTTGTAAAAGCTACTTGTGGAAGGAACCATGAATAAGCCGTGAATCTAAGATGAGATCATATTGTGGTTGGTATGGATTAATTAAATCTATTGTCCAACAGCATGGACAATGAGGTTGTTCTCTAAATCAAATGAAATTTTTTTATTGGAGGCTACATGTAGGAGAAAAGAAGACTCAATCTCTCACTTCAATCTCATCTCATACGCATCTCTCGTTGTCTTCTCTTCTTCTATCTCTGATATCTCTTTACAATTGCAATTCTAATATATATATAGGCTTGCGCCTTTACATTCAAGGTCCACTTCTAACTAAATTCCTAACCGATTTAACCACTAATGACCTATATCCACAAAATATGGTCAGTCAATACAAAAATATGCATAAAATATTCAAAAGCGGTTTGTTTTCCACCTGTCGTGCTATCTTTGAATTGTGCGGGGTCGTGTGAGATTGCGCAGCCTCAATGGTGTTGCGCAGCTCACTTACCCCAAAACCCCTGCCAACAATAATCCAGGTATTGTAGTAATTATATTTTGTTGATTTTTTTTTGAAATACTTTCTAAATTTTCAACAATGTAGAGCATAATTCCCACTGGTATTCACAAGTCAATTGATTATTTTTTGTGTGTTTATACAGGAAGAGTTACTAAATATAGAAGGGCATAAAGACTATGTTCGTTGTGGTGTTGCAAGTCTATAGAGTGTTGATTTATGGTGTGATTGGGATTTATGGTCATATGCATCTAGTTGGGTTCATTATTTGATTTAGTTTACTTTCTTTACAATCTTTCAAATGGGCAGGGCTACAGGTTCATATGACCACACAATACAACTATGGGACTTGTGCAACTCAAAGACTGTCTTTCAGTTGAAGGTTTATTTGTCACGCAGATGTTTGTTTTTTAATAGAAATGATGATTTTTCATTAGCATCAAAAGAAATCATTACATAAGCTTTGTTTGGTATATACCTCGCTAGTTGACTTACGTCTTGTTTTTTTTCAAAAATATGAGAAAATTCAGCCTTGAATATTTTGATACATATATTTTATATGAAATGTATGCAATGTAGTTGTGGGTTTCTCTTGGATTGTTAGCTTGGACTTCATATCTATGAGGTTTCTAAACCTTAGCTATGACTGTGTAAGAACTATCCTAGTGGACTGTGATTGTGTAAGAGCTACCCTAGTTGGTTTTGACCATGTATCCTAGTGGGTTGTGACTGTGTAAGCCCTATCCTAATGAGATGTGACTGTGTAAGAACTATCCTAGTGGGATGTGACTGTGTATCCTAGTGGGTCGTGGCTATGTAATATCTATCCTAGTGGTTTGTGACTATGCAAGAAATATCCTAGTGGGTTGTGATTGTGTATCCTGGTGGGATGTGATATCCTAGTGGGTTGTGACTATGTTGATCTCTCCTAGCTGGGCTATGGACTGTAATGTTCTCCCTCATCATTAATATGAATTGTGGTAAACTATTCTAGCTATGTCGTGGATAATTTGATCTTATGTCTCTGGTTGTGACTTGTTTGTAGCCCATATTAAGTTGATTTGTGGTTGTGTTAAGCCCTAAATGATAGGGGTATTCACACTTAGTGAGTGAGTTATCTTGTTTAAATTAGTGACTGGGATATATTGAATGCATCTAAAATAATTGAACTAAATACATTTAGTGCATCCCTCGACAATGTTGTTTTAACTCTCAAATTAGAAGTCACAACAAAGCTGACTTGTTAAATTACTTGTTGAAAACTAGAGATGATAGGAATTGAACATAGGAGATACCTTTGGCCAATGAGTTGCTCTAACATTAAGCTTCACCCCTTTTAATATTGGGAATCCATAATGGTTTGTTTTCAAGGTGTGTATTGATATGTTAACATCTCACCTTCAAATAACACTTTAGCTCAAGTCTCCTTCCCATCACTAACCACCTTCCCTAAATGCTAAACTGGTTTGTAGATGCCAGATCCTGTCATGTATAAGCATTAATGTTTGTTTGATATGCTGCAGAACTACAAGTGGTTGTTCATAATGATTTCAGGTAAAATTTTAATGTCTCATGCTTGCTTGTTTTTAATACAGACTTTGGAAGTGGCTAGAATGCTGGCTCCATCTGGACCACTCGGTCAAATTCACTGGGGAGACTCTTGTGCAAATAGTGGATCCCCTCCAGCACCTTCTACAGATGCACAATTGAAATTTTATATCCAACTTTGTCAAATATTCAAGTTATGTAGTGTGAATGATAAATGTCTCTAGATTGTAACTCAACAAAGCTTAGTAAAACTATCAGTAAACATTATGTTATGTATTAGTGTCCCTTGGGTTTGGTTTAGTGGTTGGGATGTGGCGTTGTTATGCAAACAATCCAGTTTTAAACCTTGGTGGGTGTAGAGCCATTGTGTGTGTGAGGGAAGGTGTCGGACCTCTTGTAGTTGGTTTTCCTTCAACAGAGGGGCTAAACATGTGTGCCATGTCAAATTGATTCAAGTGGCTAATAAGATACTTTATTGTCTTGGAATTTCAGAATTTTTTTATATTATGTATTCTTCTAATGGATAATTAATTGTTTTCTTATGTATTTGTATATGTTACCTTATGTGTCTCCAGCAAGAGCTTGGCACCATTTTCAAAAATATTGGAGATAAACAAACATGTACAATTTGTTTATATGAACTCTACTGCAACACACAACTATATCCACAAGTAAGTTTCTTAGAGGCTTTTATGCCATTCATATATTAATGCGATGGATTAACCTCCACTAACATTGTGAAAGAGTGGTTGCAGGATTGTTCAACCAATAATTGCTTTATATATTGTTTCAAACAATATTATTTCTAGTGCAGGTAGACAAATTCTCTCAACTCCAAAATGCAAGTGAAGCATTTCACACACACGTCAGATATGGACTAGCACAGGTTCTGTTGCCATTCTTTGATATTTGCTTGCTGTGTTTACATCATCAAATGTTGTAGACTTATTTGTTCGTGTTTTCTTCTATAGATGGAAAAAATGCAGCTGTTGGTAGGACACCATCTAGTGTACCTATATCAACACCACCTCCAATATCTCCCAGTTTGTCTTATCCAAGGCTTGCGCCTCCATCCCCTTTAAATGCAAAATTGTAGACAAGTAGGCTAGATAACATAAATCCCAACATCCAAGCTTGTCCTAAGAATGTTGATGGCAATGGAGGATCCAACTCTGTGGCTACTGATCAATTTGATTCCAGAAATCTCTCCCTTATGCGGAGTCGAGAAGAAAGAGATGAAAACAATGCTGGTTCAGGAGGTATGTTATTGTTAAATCGAATTTAAGTGCAGTCTTTTGATTTCTGATATTAATTAAATATTGAACTAAGGTGTTGAGCATTAATGGTTTTTGAAGGTGAAATTGAACAAATCTTTGACCGTTTCCAATACTGTGACTTATATGAGCCTGAATTTCTTCAAGTCATGCTACAGGTTCCCATGTTAATCTATAGGTTGACCATATTATATGCTTGGGGCTGCCCATATTCCACAGGTATAATTTTTTTTAAACTATACAGAAGCCCGTCGATTATCTGACGAGCTGTGGCCCTAGTTCGACGAGGTTTCCATGTGTCTAATAAGAGCAATCCGTCGGACGCCATCAGACAACCGACTAGAACCCATCGAAAATCTGGTGACCTAAGTGTCACACAAATGACATGGTGAATTTGGGAAATTCATAATTCACCATTGGATCAATGACTAAAGAGTCGCCAGACATTCAACACGTCTCCGTCGAAAATCCAACAAGGCATTCCTTATGTCATCACGAAAGAGAAGTCGGATTTTTGACTATATGGGAGTCAAAAATTCGATGGGGTTTGGCATGTGGTTGAATATTTTATGATATGCCACTGATGACAAAACAAATTGTTGTTGTCGAATTACCGATAGGCTTCTGTCGGATTTCAGACATGGAAGTCGTTGGATTATGGGCTCAAATTTTGTTGTGAATAGAGAGGTTGACACTGACATAACTATTGTATTGAATCATATTATTGTATTTAGGTGTGCCCAAATCAAGTGCTTTAGGATGCACTTGAACTCTACGATGTTGTCGAGAGGATTTCAATTCAACTAAGAGATCCTTAGTGGATCCTTAGAAGGCCCCATCCTCTTGCGCCTGCGATGGGGCCTGACCAACTATAGCATTTACACCATGTACCATAGCACAAAGGGTTTGGAGTAAATAAATAACAACTCCAAATAGCTTAGTATTATTTTCATCGATCTTCTGACACGTCTCGTAAAAAATATCAGCCATTTTTTCTGCTAACAGGTTGTAATCATCATCATGAGTAAGACCACTAGGGGGGTCTCTGGTTTCCTTCTATGTTTTACGACTCTTTTTACTTTCCTCAATAGCTTTCCTCATGTCCCCCAAAGTTGGATACGTTGGGGTCACGCTTGATTCTTAATCACTGTTATGATGTGAACTTGGCAGGTTCTCTTCATCTTATGGATCCCCTTCTTGAGTATCCAATGACCCCTCCTATCATGGTTCTATCTCTACAGATAATAGATCATCTGCGACAGGTTGTTTCCATTCTTCAAGTCAGTCTTGCGCTACCATAGCAAGTTCTTCCTCTTTTAATTGAAAAGAAATGGTCAACCATTGATGTCGAGGGTCTCATCGTGGTTGAAGGTAGAAGTGGTGAGCCCCTACAATAATTTTTTAATATTTATGTACCGTTGGACAGTTTTTGCAGCAATCCTTGACTGGCTTCCAATATGATTCCTCAACACATCAGCATGCAGGTAGAATTCAATGTTATTTTCCACTTGTCGTCACCGGTTCTTCTCCTCATACCATAGGTTCTGATAGCGTGCCCCATGATATGCGATAATGACTTCCATCCCCTAATAGTTATGAGGACATTCACATGCGAAAAAAGAGATCAATATAAGTAGTCAGGAATAAGTTAACGACTTAACCTTTTCCTTTGCATTGATGGTGTCGGCTAGTAATTAGTTCAACAAAAATTTAGACTGGTTCATTTGTACCCCAATAGTGCATTGCTTAGATGTAACAATAGTACCACTAGTGCATTGGTTCAGTTGCATCTTCCTTAATAATTTACTTGAAAAAAATTTAGTCGTGAACCGAACACCTTGATCACTGATAGAAGAAATTGAACACCCTCTTGTCATAGGTCAAATTGTACTTCTCCTTCATTCGAGCAAAAAGGATCGAGTCTTGTTCCTTACTGCAAAAGAATGGCATCGAATCCACACCTACATTGGGAAACCCTATAATGGAAGAAATTAGGTCTGCGCCAATGGAAATACGGTTATCTAACTACAAACAACCGCCATGGAAAGAGACCAACAATTATTTCACACACGCATTAACTTTGGAAATGTATCCGAAGTGGGGCATGTACATTAATGACATAATTCCCGACTTCTCCAATTTGCGTGCCCAGTCCACAGGGACTAACTGAATAGGGAACTTGCACTGAAGTCATGTACTGTGATATCCAAATTTCAAGGAACTTCCTCAAATTGCGGTTTGTAAATGTCAGTTTCTTCAAATTTGGCATAATATCTATTGTGACATACACACCTGGTGGGATGACTGGCTTAATTAAACAGTACTTGGAATTTTTATGAATGATTATATTTGGAGCATCATCCCTTCATGGCGGTATATAACTAGGAAGCACAGTTGCGGAACCAGACCCTGAAGCTTCAACGTCATGTGAAAATGTAAACCTCTGCTTAGGATGAATGACCCATCCAGTTGTTATCTTCTTTCTCGGTGGATTGACAATAGTGGGCCATGATATAACCTCTGGTGCCTCCATGACAATCGGTATGGTAGGGGGAATATCTATTTTTTTTTAAATGGTGTTTTTTTCTTTTTTTCTTTTTAATAACAAAGTGAACGAAGAAAACTGAATAAATTATCATGTTAAATTTTCCACGTTAATTTTTTTCATATCATGTGAAATTTAATAATCTAACATAGTAAAATTGATTTATTAGAATGTTAAATATTCTAAATACAATATAAAAACAATAGTTTTTAACTTTTTTTAAATTTTACTCACTAGTAGAAAATGGGAGATTAGTGACCAAATAAATGACCAAAATCCACATATCAATGACCACTTTTGGTTTGGCGATCGTTGGTGGCTAATTTACGGTCTTTTGTTACGCGACCAAAGTTGGTCATTTTTATTTTGGTCATTTATAGCTTGTGAGCTGGTCATTTATTTGGTCATTAATTTGGTCATATATTTGAATCAATGACCAAATATATGACTACATTTATAACCAAATTAATGACCACATGACAAACTAGAATATGACCAAATTTGGTCGCGTAATAAAAGACCGTAAATTAGCCACCAAAACTGTTTTTTGGTCATTGATATGCGAATTTTGGTCATTAATCTCAATTATTGGTCACTAATTTAGTCATTTTTAATCATTTTATGTGTGGTTATTATATTTGAGTAGTTTTAATAGTGTCCATTATTAATCAATATAAATTTTTAATATGATATTATGTTTAAATTAAAAAAAAAATCATAAATTATTTATCATTATCTAATACACATGAATTATGCAATGTCACGTTAATTAGTTAATTACAACACTTATAAATAATATAAAGTACAACCATATAAGTTTTAAACCGCACAAATTATATTATATGAAATGTCAAGTATTACAATAAATATGAGTTTTCTCAAAAACTATCTCCATGTAACTTTACATGAAAATCATCTAGTACATTGATGATTTTTCAAAATATTACAATAGCTAAACCATCCCACTTGTAGTTGGTTGCTAATCCATACTTAGATCCCGCGGAAGCTTCAAAACCATACTTAACAACTTGAAACCCTCAACAACAGGCTCTTCATACTCAATGGCAAATCCTCAGTAGTGGGCTTTTCATTCTCAATGGACCACTTATTTAAGCTCACCCCTGCAAAATCCAATAGAAAATTCTCACTTGTAAGTAGAAAAACAATGAATTGTAGAGTAGAAAAACAATGAAGAAAATTATTTATAATGTTCAACAGTTAACAAAAGTAACCAAGATCATTTGCAAAATAGGAAAATATAATCTAACAAATTCAATTTAAGAATTGGTTAATTAAACTTGAAAGGCTAAATCTACACTATTCAGTGCCTAAGAAAAATGAAGAATGTAATTTAAGTCTAGTATATATTAAAAAGCATAGCGAATAGAGAAATAATACCATCTGCAATTAGGCTGACTCTCAACGTAAATAAGTTTGTCTGCATTAAAAGGAAAATAACTCCAATAGGTATGAAAATTAATTGACAATCATGGTAGGTTTTGTCCTGACCTTTTCAGCCACGACAATTCCATTCACTCCAGCATTCTTTGCAATTAATTTCAATGGGTAGCTTAAAGCCCGTTTAACACTGCCTGCACCAATCTATGAGCACCACAAAGGTCGACACAGTTTAAAGCCTATGTAATAACAAGTTGCAAAAGATTAAAAAAAATGTAAGTTTGTATACACATAATATTTCTACGTTCAACAAATAATGTGTCATTTAACTATAAAACATGGCTCTGGAATCTTTTCCACCCCCATTGAACTTGATCATGAATGACAGAGACAAATATCACACCTTTTTCTCATTGTTTTCAAGTGTATCTTTGATAGCATCAACCTTTGAAGGAAGCCTTAATAGACTACACTCGCCACCAACAACGATGCTTTCCTCAACATTTGCCTATATACAGTCATGGTTGTAAATTAACTTAAACTTTCTCCATCATTTAAGAACATAACAACTATGAATCTATATTAGGTCTTTATGCAAAAGTTTAACTCCTTTATTACAAACAGTAGATTATTTTGAAGTGCCCTATCAAATATATACATTTCAATGTAGAATTAATTGTTTGTTCATGGAATATGAAGAGTACACAATATGTTGGATCGTCTCTTAGTTTCGACTGATTTCTTAGATTGTGATTTCCTTATTAAACAATGGATTGGGTGTGGAGGTGTTTCTGATCATCAACCTGTCTTCATGCATATTTCTTCTTAGTCTCCCAAGGCCCATAGTCCTTTCAAGTTTAATGCTGGATGGCTAGATCATATTGACTTGGTTGAATCTTTAAAAGATTCTTGGGTTCCTTTTGATGCTAGGGTTGCTTTATCTCCTGAGTCACAATTCTGTGAGAATCTTAAACGGATTAAAGCAATTTATACTAGGTGGTCATTGAATAAAAAAGCTCAGAACATTAAAGATTTGGTTGATATTGAATTTGAGCTGAAAAGATTTCATGATAGGCATATTTTTGGTCTTACTTCAGTGGTTGATAAAGATTTACTGATTGAGATTGAATCTCGCAAGAGTGCTATTCTTCTTTTTCGGGAAAAGGAGGCTCGTCAGAAAACTAGGGCGTTATGGTTGAGCTGTGGTAATGATAATACTCCTTTCTTTCACAAATTTGCTGCCCATAGGAAATGGCGTAATTCTATTTTGAAACTTTATGATGACTCTGGAAATATTGTGGAAGGGTCTGAGGCTATAGCTGAGGCTGGGATTCATCATTTTGAAAGCCTTTTTAAAGAAGAAGTTGACCTCCATCTTCCAGAGATTGTTCAAAGTTCTGGACATTTTCCATCTTCTGTTTCAGAGGATGAAAATGATGAGCTTATGCAGGCTATTACTCTTATAGATATCAAGCATATATTATCCATCAACAAAAATGATAAGAGTCCTGGACCTGATGGTATTCCTGTTGAGGTGTATAGATGTTTGTTTGATGTTTTGGGGGAAGACCTTCTAAGAGTCATTGAATTGTCCAGGGTAAGTGGAAAGATTCCAGGTGTTTTTAATTCTACCTTTCTTGCTCTTATTCCTAAGATTGATAGTCCTTTATCTTTTGAGGATTTTAGGCCTATTTCTCTGTGTAATTTTGTATACAAAATTATTGGTAAGATTATCTCAATCAGAATAAGAAAGGTTTTGGGTAGATGTATTTCTAGTGAACAGTTTGGATTTTTGCCGGGAAGGCAGATACACGATGCTGTAGGTGTTATTTAGGAAGGTATGCATACTATGCATGTGAAATCCCTAAAAGTTGTTATGATTAAGATCGATCTTTCTAAATCCTATGATCGAGTCAGTTGGGTCTATCTTTGGGTTATTCTTACAAAAATGGGTTTCGCAGGAAACTTTATTGCGTGGGTTATGAGCAGTCTTTCTTCTGTTTCTTTTTCTCTGCTCATCAATGGTGTTGCCATCAAATTTTTTAAATCTGGTAGGGGACTCAGACAGGGGTGTCCCTTGGCACCACTTCTATTTCTTATTGTGGTTGAAGGCCTTGGGAGGGCTATTCTTCATGCTAAACTCAGTGAGACTTATCATGGTTTATCTTTCGGTAATAATACAGTTTTAACCCATGTTCTTTTTGTGGATGACATTGTCATGGTTAATGATGGTTCTAAACAGTCTCTTTCTACTCTTTATGAGATTTTGATGCATTTCTGTAAGGCATCTGGGATGAAAATAAATGATAATAAATCTTCATTATACTTATCCTATATGGAAGATTCTGAAGTTATTACATTACATAATATCTTCAGTTTCCCTGTTGATAGAATTGAACATGGTATGAAGTACCTTGGTTTTCATCTTAAAACATGCAGATATCTTATTAAGGATTGGGATTGGCTAATTATTAAAGTTGAACAAAGGATTCAAAATTGGAGCTTCCGTTGGCTGTCAAAAGGAGGAAAGCTGATTTTGATTAAAGCTGTTTTAGAGGCTATTCCAGCTTATTGGATGCATTTCTAGGTACCATTGGGGGTAATAGATAAAATCAAAAAGCGTTGTTTTAATTTTCTATGGGCTGGTTTACAGAACTCTTCAGGTTTACCCTGGATATCATGGAAGTCTCTTGCTATGCCTAAATCTTTGGGTGGATGGGGACTTAAAGTGCCTGTCTTATTTGCAAAGGCTCTTGCAGCAAAAAATGTCTGGAACATAATTCATGGTTTGGGTTTATGGGTTAAGATAGCAATTCAGAAATATATTTCTCCAATGAATATTCAGGAATGGATAAGATCTTCTGTTAAAAAGAAAAAGAATATTTCTATTTGCTGGAAAGTTGTTATATGGGCTTTCGATCTCATTGGAAATTTTCTGGTCTGGAAAATTGGTTCTGGTAATGTTGTCCGTATTGGTTTAGATCCATGGTCTGGCTGTAAATGGAGACATGCTCTTCCTATCCCTATGTTAGAAAGATTACATTTGTCTAGTTTTCATTTTCTTTCTGATATTGGAATTCTAGGTTCTGTTTTGATGTCTCAAAAATGGATTTCTGTTGAATCCATTGGATTTATTGACCCTCATGAGATTGCTGTTTGGAATGGATATATTGCCATTCTCAAGTCTATCCATGTTAGGCTTTCTGCTGCAGAGGATTGTCTTATCTGGAATTTATCTAAAACAGGCAAGTATTCTCCTAAAGAGGGTTATGCTGAGCTTATTAATAGAGAAGTGGAATCGGTCTGGTGGTGGAAGGTCTTATGGAAGATGAAGTGTCCCTAAAAACTAAAGTCTTTAGTTGGTTTCTTCTTTCTGGTAAAGCATTGACTTGGGATGTTCTTTGCTTGAGGGGTAGAGAAGGTCCTGGAAGATGTTTTTTATGCAAACAGAGCTATGAATCCAATCTTCATATTGCAGTAGAATGTCCTTTTACTCAATCTGTTTGGTCAATTATTGAGGATCATTTGAAACTTAATAATTTATGGTATGGTGAATCTCTGTCTGCTTGTCTTAAAAACTGGTATTTTCTATCACAAGTGGCACTTATCAAATCCCTACCTATCATTGTTCTTTGGTTTATATGGAAAGCAAGAAATCGATCCTATTTTGAGGATCTTGTCACAACTCCTGCACAGGTATCAAGCTATAGCTTGGGTTTGTTGAAGAATTTACCACAGTCCTCATCTGTGGTATCTATTAGAACAATTTTTGTGGAAGAAATTGATAAATCTTATGCCTGGGGTTACTTTGATGGATCTGCAGTTGGGGATCCAATGATTTGTGGGGCTGGAGGTATTTTGTTCATATCTGATAGTCATTATGTTTCTTTCAAAGCAGGTTTAGGCTTGGGTACTAATAATTATGCAGAATTATGTGCACTTAAGCTTCTCCTTAGGCTGTCTTGGAAACATAATTTGGATAAAATTCAAGTTTTTGGGGATTCTCAGTTAGTTATCAATTGGGCTTCGGGAAAGTATCATTTATTAAATCTTGAACTTGCCGTGATTCTTCAATATTTTCATTGTTTAGTTCATAGTCATGATTATGTGTCTCTCAAACACATTTATAGGGAACAAAATTTCAAAGCAGATTCATTGGCTAAAGCAGGTGGCAGCATTCTTGAAGGATCTTGGGTTACATGTGAACAGAGAGGGGCAGAAATGGTGGAAACTTTTCAGGTCTTTTAACATGTTCTGTGACTGATTTGCAGTTCATGTTTGTTTTTGGGACTCATGGATTTATGTTTCTGTCAGTTTATTTTGATTTCTTATATTTTTGGAGATTATGCTTGGGCATTTCTGATCTTCATGATTTGTGGCACCCTTGATACATGATGCTCTGGCTGAAATATTTTATGCTTCATTTTGGTGATATCAAGCAAACATACTAAGAGCATGACATGCGGGCTGATGGTCTCTTTGATGGTCTTTTCGTTCTGGAGTTGTAATGGAAATGAATTTTATTCTTTGGATGGCCTATTGGCCAGTTTATTAGCTACTGATTATTTGATCAGCTATGATTTTTTCATACTTATAGAGGATTTTTCAGCCAGCTAGTTATGCTCTGGTATGATTTTTCTTGTGATCACCTTTCGATTCACAGTTTATCTGACCTGAGTGATCAGGAATGATGAAAAAAGTCTGCTATGATCAAACTTATTTTTGGTGTATGGCTGTTCATATTTGAACTCTTTTATGCTGATAAGTATTTGGTAACTTTCATGATATGATAATGTTTATTGTGCTCTTCCTGAGGCAAGTAACTGATTGTAATGACAACTTCTTAGTTGGTTTTGTATAATGGACCTTGAGGGCCATCTGTTGAATGTGAATAAAATATTTACGAATTTTTTTCTTTGGAAAAAAAATGAAGAGTACACAATATATGTACAGTTGAGAACTTGTGTGTGTGTTCTCTCTTCTCTTATGCCCTTGCACACACTACCAATTTATGATGCCCTGTAAACTGACCACCTTTATCAAGAAAGTTGTAGGATTTACCAGTAGCATGATCAGTTGCAGATTGTTGAAGGGCAACTTCAAGCAGCCTGAATGCTTTGGCCACATCACAACTTTCAACCTACACAAACCACCTATGTTAATAATGACTTGTATTTTTTTCAGACTTTTGGTTGTCATCTACTGAATTATCTTGAGAATCTTTTTTGAATGTAGCAAATAAAATTTAATTTAATAATTTATGTTCTACTATAGCTTGAGAAACCAACAAATGAATTATAGCAATAGATTGGTAAATAATAAATATACTGTACAAAGAGATCAAATGACCTTTCTTTTTTTCCACCTCCATTTTTTTGGACTTGGTCTGGCCTAAAGCTAGCCATGCTTTTATCTCCAGATCATCAATAGACTTTGTTGGATTCAATTCTTGCAATGGATGCCTTGTGATTTTTTCTGATCAATTTGGTATCAACATGAATGTAAATTTTATATGGGCAACCAGCTCACCTTCAAGGCACAAAGACATTATCAATTAATAATTGCATGCATTTACTAAGAAATCTTCAAATATAGTGGTCAAATGAGCATACCAATGAATTTGACACAAACCACCAAGTGTAATTGCAATGTGCAAACCAAATCCATGTTTTCAGTTTTGAAAGGATATGTTTTGATTGTATCTCAAATAAAGATGCAATAATTGATCAAAATTTGACATCAATTATGAATTTCAAATAGTGATACAATCTTGACTTCTTATGTCCCTTGAGAAATAGTAAATTCAGATCTCACAAAGGGAGTTTTGGCATACAAAGTTTTATCAGCATATTTCAAGTAAATGTCAACTTCAGAAACTCACAAACAACTCAAAGAACTTTTCCTAATCATTAAAAGCATAGATATATATGGAAACCCAAAATTATAAACTATAAACTATAAACTCCAAGAGCTAACCTCTGATTACTTGACCACTGCCAATTTCAAATTCTATTGGATCACCCCTCTCAAAGCTTCAATCGAAAAATATCCCATCTGTAAGATATCCCTGCAATAAATGGAGGAAACCATGACAGTCTAGCTGAAATTTTATACTAAAGAGCCTACTACGCCAACACATAGTTAGGATTAACTGCTAAAACCCTCTAATCATTCTTAGTTGATTGGGATGATCCTTTTGTCCTAGGTACTGGTGCTGTCTGGCTGTCATCAAGAATCACAAGGACACCTTCCTTATCTATCAAATGATGCAAAACACGATATGAATTGCTTAACACAGTGACCCTTTGCACCCTAGCTAATACTGCATAGAACCTTAAAAACAATGGAGAAGAAATTTAAATAAAAAATATATTTAAGTTTTCCATACCTGTATAATAGATCTCACACATTTTACCTCCTCCAGTAGTCCACTCATTGTATAAAACACCTGCTGGGAGTTCAAATCTTCAACGTACCACTTGATTAAATATGCCTATTTCAAACCATCCAAACCAGCTTCTGTAGAAACCAAATAATAAATAAATGAATATATTTGTAACATCAGGTACTAAATGACCCATCAGTCAACACAATGGAAGGTTACAATAGCATTGTGAGTTTCTCGATATGATTATCTTCAGCAAAATAGTGAGTGATTTATCAAATTGCTTTCAAAGTTATAAAAATTCTAGATGGTGTGCCAAGTTGCTAACAGATACAGTAACATGGATAGAACATATAAATTGTCACAATACTATCTTTATTTGATTCTTCATGTTTTCTAAGCCGCATGACAAGTGCACAAGTAAATTTTTGGAAATGCTCATATGTAACTGTCATTTTCTTCTTTGGTTGATCACCATCTTTTCCTTTTGCTGCTGCTATCCCATCCCCTAAATAATAAAGTTGTAAATACAAAACCATGGGCATAACAATGCTGCATCCCATCTAACATGTAAAAACCAATTTCTAACACAATGTATTCCATGCACTTACCTGAAGGTTGATGGTCATCTGCTTCTATAGGTTGGTTCTATATTATTATTCTTAGCATCTTCAAAATCAGGCAGATCAATCTCATTTGAGTCAACATTGTATAGCAGGGACACATATTAGATCATAACTTAACAAAATATTGCATCAAACTGAAACAAAGGTAAAAGAGAGAACGTTTGCAAAAAGGAAACTTGATGATGGATGTGATTATTATTCTTGCTGCCATATGAACATGGGCCGAACACACCTGGTAACATTCCAACAATCCCAAACAATCATTACAGGATATGTTATAGTATCTGCTAATGTCAGAAAATGTGGAAGTCCTATGTACCTCAGAATCCAAATGCACACGAGCAATGGACTCAGAAAATCTTATCAAAGCTTCCAAATCTCTCACTATAATTCTGTATGCAACTCGACTACCAGGTGCAGCATCACCTCGCCGTAAGGATACATATGCATCAACTAGAACCTTTCTGGCTTCAATACCTAGCTATACTCAGTTCAAGCATAATTACCAATCAAGGCATTAAACAATCAATTGTGAAAAGCAATGTCAAGGGTTCCTGAAAAGAGGCAAAGAATGCTAAAAGTTAGTTTGGAAATTGGAAGACCAGTTCAAAATGGGACAAAGAAACAACCTTTGGCTTAAGGGTTTTTGCGTAAGAAATGTAACACTGAATTTGAGCAGTAGTAAAAGATGGAGATAATGCCTCTTCATGCTTTTGGTGAACTCTAACAATATGATCTACAATATGGTGATATGGCTGATCATCTGATCTATTTGATCATCTGGCTCATCTATCATGACATAAACCAGGTCAAACCTAGAGAGAATCATAGGAGGAAGTGCCACATTGTACTGCAAAACCAAACAACATGATGAGAAAGACCAAAAAAACATGTTGCAAATCTCAATCAAGTTTGAATGATGCTTTGGTTTTAAAATGGCCTACAGACATTACCTTTAGCGGCTTTGATTTATCATAACGCCCACCATTAGGATTTGCAGCTGTTAAGATAGAGGCACAAGCATTGAGAGTTTCTTGAATGCCAGCTTTTGTATTGCTTATTGTCTGTTACTCCATAGCCTCATGAATTGAAACCTTTAATAGAAAATGTGTAGATCTTGTTAGAGGTGTGGATCAATGGCATGCCA
>LPNX011036632.1:162297-227256 GCA_001517045.1 Pseudotsuga menziesii
GTCATCTACCTAAAAAATACAAGTTTCCTTAGCCAAAGGCCAGAGTTGTGGGTAATATTAATAAACTAATGAAGTATGAGAAATGATTGTGGCAGGATTTGATACCTGGTAAGGGAGATGGCATCCCAAGCGTCATCCTACACAATAAAGGATGGTAAACTGGGTAATCCAATAACCTCCAAAAATATGAAAAATGTTGGCCAAAGAAATATTGTGGATATAGTGAATGTTGTAACCATAACAATCCTCACATTTGACCTTATTGGTAAGGAGATCATAGGCACAACAGTTCCCATTAGAGTCATTATGACGAATTTCGCCTTAACTTAAAATATATAACGCTGCTCCAATCCAGTACATGTAGAAGATTGCAAGAATAACAAAAGGAAAAATAGGAAATATAATCATAGTACTTATTACTCCAATGGCCTTTGCCTGCCTTTGCTGCCTCCATTGTGTTCTAAAAAAACCATTCAAGTTTTCCTCAAGCATAGTACTGCAATCCCATCATAGGATGATATGAAGGATATGCCCTCTCGTAGGCTGGAATTGTTGGTTGACAATACTTGAGAGCTTGTTTCCACTCATGTAACTCCATGCATATCTTCAAGAGGGTATCCCTGGTTCTCATCAATATGATTGAACAAGGATGCCCTTCTTGCTTCAAAATAATTTCCAGAAGATAGCAATTTTCGAGGCCTTATTTCCAACTTTATCAACTTTTATTGCTTGTTGCTTCGCTTCTTTGTTATTTTAGCCACATCCACATAACAGGCATACTGAACTCTTGGCATCATCAACATTATGCACCAAAAAACCCTCAGAGTGATCACTAGAGCATTGACAACTTTCTAAAATATAATCCTCATGAAGAGCATAAGGTATATCCACTTTTAGGCAATGTAGGCATTTGAGATAAAAAAAAATACTGCTCCTTAAGAGATGTTTGGCGTGAGGCAGTACTTGTAGCGATCTAATATAAGCCATTCACTTATACATTCCAGATCACGAACAACAATCGCCTCCCTTCAAACAAAAGGAGATAACTGAATAAAATCTGTGGAGATAATTGAATAAAATCGAGTCCCAAATGGCCTTTATTCACTGTTGCGGGTAGTGTGAGCATTGCAAGTAACCTCATCGGGTCCTCACAATGTATATTTTGTGTTGAAAATATAAAGTTTTGTTTCTGGGAAAAAGAAAACAAATATTTAATCACAAAGAAGAAAAGCCCTTAAACTTCAGAAATCAACACATGCCCTCTGTAGAGCACATTTTACAGAACATCAAAAAGGAAATGAGTTCACTCGAATGGTTCTCATGCAAACACATCTACAAGGAACTCAATATGAAGGCTAACCAACTGTCCAAGGAAGCTCTGCAGTACCACCCAGGCAGCTTTGATATCCATGAATTAGTGGATGGCCACGAGACAATGGCCATGGAGTTTCAATTCTAGAGCTTCAGACCTCTATGGCTATGATATTGTCATGTTTTTTCTTGTCTTAAACTAACCTTCAGATCAGTCTCAAGATCCTTTCTTGGACAGATCTTATGAATAGACCTGATCAGGTCCTCACAATGTATATCTTCTGCTGAAAATATAAAGTTTCTTTTTCTGGGAAAAAGAAAACAAATTTTTAATCACAAAATAGATAAGCCCTTAAACTTCAGAAATCAACACAAATACATCCACAAGAGAATAAACACAAGAATATGGAAAAAAATCCTAAAGGTAGGGTAACACCATTAACTACTCCTTATGGAAGGAATCACTCCATAAGCTATGTTTGCTACAAGTATTACATCCAATAACCTCACAAGACATCTCATTCCATTGCTTATTCTTTATATAGTTTCTATACAACCTTCTGGGTACTTTCTAGAGAAGGATCTTTCTAAGTTTATAATAGGTGGAAGTCGGAATCTTCTAGATACTTTCTAGAGAAGTAACAATCTAGTAGGTAGAACCTTGTAGTAAAGACTATTACATTTGTTTATTTCCACTACATGGTCCTTATTAAATAAAGATGGCCATAATAGATAGCATTATCCCATTGGGTACCTCCCTAGGTACCCCATATTATACTCCCTAGATATCTTACAAATATCAAATATAGAGATTTTTTCATGGAAAAAAATGGCAATTTGGTTAGTCAATGGTATCAAAATTCAACTGGCATATTAACATAGTATTATAGTATGCATTGATGTTCAATTTATTTTTTCCCAGAGGGTAGTATCAAAACTTTGTCAATTGGCAACATATAAGCATGGCATTAATGCATGCATGGAAGTGCAATGTCTTCGACTCTTCGTATCATAGAAAATACTGAAAAAAAAAAGATAAAAGATGTAAAGAAGACACAAATGAAAAAAATCACACTTAGGAAAGCTATAGATGAACACTGAAGCAAAGGTATCTTAAAATTACAAAAGAAATTTATGGAAAAAATAGTGAAACCTATATAAATCTGTAAATGGAATGATAAGCATCCAAGTAAGCTGAGAAAACAGTTATAACACACCTCAACAACATCCGGCCTGGAACAAAGCTGCTTAAGTTCTGCAATCTTCATTCTACGTTGAAGCTGCAGGTCAAGTAACACAGAAATCAACACCCTTGAGAACTATGAAATCGAAGCGGAGAACACTACCAGAGTAGTGAATGTGGAATAAACAAATACAGAACCTTCTTCTTTTTATTTGAAACCCCTTTTTCTTTATTCTGCTGCTCTTGTTCATCCTCCTCATCTGAATCAGAGTCTGCTTTTTTATTTGCTGCCAAACTCAAAGTTGCATCCTTCTTTTCTTCATCCTGCAAAGGAACAACTTATAATATCAATATTGTTCCTCCAGCTCTTACTTTTTCAACTAAAATGCAAAAGGGGTATAAGACATAGTGGAAAAGGCTACAGACAACTAAACTACATAAGCCACACCTTCTTTGCAATTGCCATTGCATCTCCGAATGCAAACTTTTCAAACACGCTTCTGAAGTTTTCAAGCATATCATCTTCTAGCTTTTCCTTTTCTATTACATATTCGATCTCAACTTGCTCTGGTGGCTAACAGATACACATTGCAACAAGGTCAAAACACTAGAAATGTAATAATCAAATGCAATCATAGCTCTCTAAATACGGGGATCGTGTTCAGCCTTAACCTCATCAATACTTATAAAACATAATTTATCACAGGATAGACTGGTGCAATCTATAATGTGATTTTAAAACTTTAAAACTTTAGAGAAACAAACACATCATTTTACAAAAAAGATAAATAAGGCACAAAAGTTAGCAATAGATCTGCAAAGAAGATCCAGTTTGGATCAATATACAGAAACAAAAAGTCCATCTCTCTACATGGTTTCCCCCAATATAGTTCCTCAATTTCGAGGAAACAGCTCAAAACAAGATCAACCAGATGGACCAAATTAAGCAATCTTAAGTAAAACAAATACTGATGCAGATTTGCTCACAACATTTGGCCATAGCCACTCCAAACATAAACCCAAGGAATTAGCCATTATTTTTCAGTTGATATTTAATGGCACCTGATGTACAAGAAACATAATAACGGTAGCTATTATTGCTGATTGGTTTCCTATCACAACAAAGAATTCAGAGTCTACAACAACAAAAATTTCAAAACATATAGCAACAAAATATTCAAAATATGCATCAAAAAAACATTCAAAGTCTACATTAGCAAAGGATTCAAAGTCTACAATAACAGAGAATTCAACATCTTTAACTTCAGATGTTTCAAAATCTCCAAGAACAGAGAACAGAAATCAATGGAATCAAGAAAATTCAAGAGTTTATATTAGACACACAAAGGCATCTGAAACATCCTGATACGTATACCTTTTACATGATCCATATATGCTGATACGTATACCTTTTACATGATATCTTGCTCCTCTACCTTTTCCAGTATACCTTTTACATGATATCTTGCTCCTCTACCTTTTCCAGTATACCTTTTACAAGATATCTTTGTTACTATATTTAAGCAGAGGTATTAATGAGCGGTTTGAGGGATCCAGAATCTAGATTGGGGTTTGTAACTATTACACAATCTGTAATTCTCACTAAATAACCTATATAGGGGCAGTAGATTATGTGGGTAGGCCTAATGCTAGTTGATTTCAGGGTTAGTAAGGCTACATCACAGAAATGGTAGGCAGTCTCAGGTCTGTCCAAAATTTAGCTTTGTAAACTCTGCAGCCTTTTGGATTTCTAGTAAAAATATACTATTCTTTTCACCTAAAAAAATATTTAAGGTACTAAACCACTAGAAGGGGGATTGTAGATGGTAAGTCTACATCACAGAAATGGAAGGCAATCTCAGTTCTGTCCAAAATTTAGCTTTGTAAACTCTGCAGCCTTTTGACTTTCTAGTATAAATATACTATTCTTGTCACCTAAAAAAATCTTTAAGGTACTAAACCACAAGAAGGGAGGATGTAGATGGTAAGCTTCAGAATCTCAATCATCACTCGACACTGTAGTTAAAGGAGATGGAGAACTACAAACCATACCTGTTTCACCACCCTTAACAGTAGAGGAAATTATTCAGCTGTTTGACTTATTTAAATTAATTGCACCATAATTATATAAACACGGCAAGTTAAATTAATTGCACCATAATTATATAGTATTCATAATCTGCAAACGTCACATACAATATATGAGGCAACTAAAAAGGGACTCCTCCCATTCCATTCCGAAATAGGGTACAATTTTTGGAAGATAACAAAACTGTTTTATATTGAAAGAGCATGGATTGACTATCTAAACAATAAAGGTTAATACTAGACATATTTGGATAGCAACAAAAGAGTGTTTCATTAGAGGAAATTTCAACTCAAAATGGGCCTTTTAACTTTTATTCAAATTCCATGTCATCATGTTTTAGCCAATAAAATTGCTTTAAATTTTAAATCCCGTATAGGTCTTAAACACTTTTTTAATATAAATTTGGGGATAGGTATCATAAAAAAAACTACTTTTTTTGTTTGTATTTTTGACATATCTCCCTGTGTTTTTACTCAAATTTCGACCGGGAGAGCTCGTTGGATGCGGAATTAAATTCCGCATCCAACGAGTACCCACTCAGCATACCTTTGATGGACCCCGCTACCCAAAAAACAAGAAATACCTGAAAAAATGGAATGATGATGTTTGACGGACCCCGCTACCCCAAAAACAAGAAATACATGAAAAAATGGAATGATGACATCATCATTCCATTTTTTCAGGTATTTCTTGTTTTTGGGGTAGCGGGGTCCGTCAAAAGTATGCCGAGTGGGTACTCGTTGGATGCAAAATTTAATTCCACATCCAACGAGCTCTCCCGATCGAAATTTGAGTAAAAACACAAGGAGATATGTCAAAAATACAAACAAAAAAGTAGTTTTTTTATTTTCTTCCACCAAAATTAGTAAATATTATTTTATTATTTTAACTATTATTTTATTAGTTCATTTTAGGATGCCCATTTTGAGTTGAAATTTCCTCTAATGAGCTTTTAATTTATTGAAACAGTAGTCAACTTGGTTAGATTCCAGATGATCTCTAGTAATTCTTAACACTGAGTGTTCATAGAGATTCCAGATGATCTCTAGTTGTCCTGACCAATTCTGAGTGTTCCTAATCATCTACAAACTTTGCAATTGGTCTCCCGCAACTAATCATTCGTCTTGCTTCTTGTCTTCTAGTGTTGGAAAACCTGAGCCATGTAGAAAAATATGGAAATGCTGGCTCAATGCACATCAGGAAAATAACCATATGCAAGCAACTGTAAGTTGTACAAATTTCGCAAGAAGTAATGAAGGGGTTGAAGGTTACCAAGTCCTCTTTGAATGGATCTACTGCAATGATTACAAGTGATTGGAGACAAACTGAAGCACCTTAATTATACACCATATCTGAGCTGCTTCAGATAGCACAGACCTCTTTGCCACCTAGCACAAACCCATTTCACATGCATCTTTCCAGAGGATAACCATCACATCCCACATTACAATCTGTGAAACTGATCCCTTCATGCTGCTGCAAACACCATGAAAAATACACTTATCCAATCACAAAAGAAAATTGGACAAAAAAGCTGACATCGAAGATTATTGAGTCTCCATAAACATAAAATTGCATGGATGGAAAAAAGTCAAATGTCACAAGAGTTGACATTCTAGACATTTTTGCCCAAAAATGAAAATCATACATCACTAAATAACAACCTCAATAAGCATAACATTCCACAGATAGATAAACAAATCAAATTTCACAGGAGTTGACAATTCTGGACATTTTCACCCAAAAAGGAAAACTGGGCACACTTGCCATTAAAGATGAACAACAGCCTCAATAACCATGAAATTGCATGGATGAAAATAAATTGAATGTAACAGGACCTGCCTATTCAAGAAATTTCCACCCTAGAAAAGAAAATTGGACATGACTGCCATCTTTGATGGCAGTAGCCTCAATAATCATAAAACTGCAATGATGTCACGGGGTTGAGGGTTCGATGATTCTAGATGGTTTCACCCAAAAAATTGGCAATAAAACAAGACATTCTATAGAAATTCATACCTCAAAGATGCAAATATTTTGTGCATGGAAAGGGAAGATATAGCTGGAATTTTAGCAAAAAGAAGCATCAATAATTAATATTTAGGGTGATTTAACAACTTAACAAAATAAGCCCTTTGCTGCTGCTATGTTCAGCATCAACACCAGCATTAATAATTATATTTCTAACTTATATTCTGTGTATAGAATTTTCTTAGGTAGAAAATGGGTAGTTTCATACAACGTAAATTAGATTAAATTTTGCCTTCAATCAAAATCTGGGGTTTTGTTAGTAGTGCAAATGAAATTGTTTATGTTACAGTATATTGTCAGCTATAGTTACAGGAACATTGAGATGTATAATATTGAATTCCAACATATTAAATTTGTGAGTACCAACCCCCTAACCACTAGTCCAAACCCACCTTGCCACATGCAACATTATTACATGAGAAAGGAAAGAGAGAAAGCATGCAATGGTCATGGAAGGCAAAGAACAAATAAGGACAGCTGTCTGTGCTTCACAGTAATTGACTGAAGTGACTTTCTTAATACACAATAAAATACTGGCATGTTAAACATATATAACAAACATAGATTGTATCAATACAAGTTGCTTCACAGAAACAGAGATCTAGGAAATAATCCACATAAGAAAACTAGATTGAGGAAAAAAATACAAGTCAAATTTGCCAAAGAGAACAAACACAAGCTCAATCAGTGCCCAAAAAAAGCATAACAGACTACTATGACCGCAAGCCATGAAAGTTGAAACCTATTTTTTCAAAATGTATTAGTATATGCTCATCAATAACCATAAAGAAAAAGCACAATTAAGAGACCTAGCTTAGAATGTTATATTGTATCTCAGGAGGGCTTTGTAAAAACACACTTGTCTAAAGATAATGTTCATAAGTTCATCTCCAGAATTGCAATTTTCAGAGAGAAAGCCATTCTCCATCTTTACATGATCTTTTGGATAATATTCCCTCAACTTCATTTGACTGTCTGCAGTGGATTGCTCACTTTCACACCGTCCACCAAACCCTGGAACAACTAAGTTCACTGGTGGTTTGAAATCCAAATTCATCTTTTGATCACAAAATCCAGTGTTCTGCCCCTGAGATTGAGCAGTATATGTTCCCACCATTTTCTGATTAAGAAGAGATGCCCGACTCAACTGAGTATTTAATAGAGGATTTGAAATGGTTCCAAAATCTTGATTATGATTTTGCCAGTCTTTCTTTATAATCTGATTCATACCCTGTCTAAGACTAGTATTCATATTACCAATAATTGGAAGATTAGGTCTTCTATTGTCAAATCGCACAACTTCACTTATGTTCCCAGTGCTATTGTTCATTGCACTAATAGAGGACAGAGAGAGATCATTTCTTGGGATAAGATTATGAGAGCTAGGCCCTACAAGAGAATTAACTGGAGGAACAGAAATGTCCATTGACATACAATCAACATTTGAGGCACTTAAAAGGCTTTCCCTTACATTATGCACACCAAAACGTGTACTACTTAGAGGGCCACCCACTAAACGTACATTTTTTGGTAAAACTGACACTGCGGCACCATTACCCCAGTTTCCACTATTTCCATTCGTATTAGGTAGTTGAGAAGACATTACCATGTTAATATCACCTGCCCCTGATCTTTGACTAATAGTTCTTTCAGTGGTTAAGGTGGTAAAACCCCTTCCATGCTTCTGCTGCTGCTGTTGCATCAATTGCAACACCAAAGCATTATTTGTTGAATGCACTGAGATGTTGCCACTGCTACCTCCACCCAGGCTAATAGGGGAACTATTTGTAGCTGTCAACTGCCGCTACATCGTGCGAAATCCTGCAGGATCATCCACAGGAGCACCTATATCTTCAAGTCTAGCAATTTGTTGTTTTTGTTGTAACTGATCTAGTTCAAGTCCAGTTGATAAACAAGGAAATGCATTCATTGGATTGTTAACAGATGCAATTCCTTGTGCTCTTCCAATGCTGTTATTATAGCCTAGGCCTAGAAGAGAGGCAAATTGGAGCATTCCATAGGAATTCATACCTGGTAAACCCAAGCCTACTGAACCATTTAATCTACCCAGAACTCCTTCTTGCAATGATTCAAGAGCAGGAGCAGACAGGTGACCAGATTGAGCAAGAACTTGCAAATCACCAATTCCATCTACTTGGCAAAGAGAACCAAACGAAGATTCCCCTCCTCCTCCAAATGCATTGCCCATGCTACCCTGTTGACTCGCCACACCGCTGAGCCTTTTCAAGTACAGTCTATACTTCTACAGATTATTCAAAAAAGAAAAAGCACACCATCAAAAAAGGCTTTAATTTTAATCAATTCAGACAAATATGTAAGTCAAAAAGTATGACTGCTCTATTTAATCAAATCTATACACATATTTAGATTACAAATCAATTAGACTTGCAAAAACAATAGAATCATAAAAAGACAAATAATACAACATATCTAGAAATTAGCATCCAAAATCTAAGCACGAAAGGTGATTCAGTTTTAGGTATGTAAAAATATGGTAGAAACTCAACTATACCTACAGATGGCTTGCAACATTTTCTTATGTCAATCCTTGAACATTCATAAGCATTGCATGGATTATTTCATGTCTATTCGCATTCTACTTATTTCTATTGCATCTAGAGAATATGATGCAAGACTGCATCCTCATTGTGTCTCGCATTTCATGTCCAAGCAATGAAGATAGAGCCCTTGACAATTTGACAAGAGGTCGAATTTTATCGGATATCAAATAAGCAGCAGATCCTTTTGTAATAGATAGTCATAATGGCCACCCTTCCTGTGGCTTCGATATCCATGTGTATTTAGAAAGAAACAGTGCATCTCTCATAGTACAATGAAATTATATATCAATTTTGAAAGTCCACAAAGATATTTTAAAAAAAAACATGATGGTTGCTCCACAGTTATTAGCAGAAGATGGGATGCATCTTACAAACTCATCACCTCAAATTATCTCCATAGTGAAAAAGATCTTTCATTTCTACTTCAGGAGCATCTCGATTAATGTATCACCAAAGCCAGAAATATCTCAAAAATAGTGCCATTCAGTTAATCAAAATTATCAGATTTCTGTGTAGATTGGTATCCCTAAGTTTGGTCTTGCTCTTCTATGTTACTGTCAGAGGCATCTGAATCTTGACTTGGTGCATTCTAGCTTTTCCCTTCATGTTTCAATTGTCCTTGAATTGTGCAACAGTTTGTAGAATTTCCAACTGCAAAGATGGACAATTCTCCTTCAAGTATTCGAACCCCTATGACTTCATGAATTCTGTAGAAACAAATCAAGATGAAATTTTTAATAGCATCAACTAATTGATGTTTCTCAACAATATAAACTACTATGTTTAGTTTATAATTAATTGAAATATACTGCATACTTTCCAAGTTTGTCGCAGCAAATTTAAGGCATGCAGATTTGAGTTGAGAAGCCTGGTAAGGCTGGGCCAGTTCAAGAATATTAGCAACAGTGTTCACAGTTATTGCCTGTGATATTCTTGACTCACACAAGCACCTTAACTGACACAGACCATACCAATCTGTTGCTGTGAGAAAATATTCAATCATTGTCTCAGGTGTCAAAAAGCAAGGGGATGGATCAGAAATCTCTCCTAAATCTGCATGTTCCTCTAAATCTGGAAGGGTATTTTTGTAAATAAAGTGGAGCATAGCCTGCATTGCATTCAAGAGAACAAAGGAGACACATTCATGAGAAAGGAGACAATAATTTAAGGAAAAAAATTACAAGCTCAAGGCAAATACCCAATCTTCCAAAAATAAAATAAAGATAAAGCACAATTCCATAATCATAGGAAGAATGAAAGCTCACCTTAAACACCTCTGGCCTTGTGCCTTCGATGCTAATTTCTTTGTCATTCCACTCCCTAGAGGACTCAAAAAACATGGATTTAAATACAGGGGAACGTGCTGCCAGAACAACTCTATGGGCATGAAATTTTTCCCTTGATACATCAAATGTGACATCCGCATTTTCAACATCTTCAAGCAGTTCCCCAAATTTTTGACCCAAGTTTGATTCAGGGATGTGAATATAGTGCAATCTGGGGCCTTGAATAGCAGAAACCACAACCCCAACTGTACAACATATTTTCAGAGTATCGTCCTTCACAAAATCTGATGATTCCAGCATAGCTCACCTGAAGAAACGCTTGTAACCCCTAAAGATCCCCAAGAGGGTGAAAAGCAAAAAAAAAAGAGTAAGTGGTAACCAGATTAAGCTGAGGCCACCAGGAGTTTGAGGTCTCTAACCTGCAAATCCACATACATACCTATGCCATGACAAAATCTTGGTAGTTTTTTGTATAGGAGCAATATGTATATGTCTCAGATTGAACATTACAGCTAGTGAAAACAATTTCTGATGAACACATGGAAGATGTGTAAATGAGAGCAGAACCAAATCAAAATAGCTCAATGTCACTTACTGAAGATATTTGGAATGGAATGGTATCGGACTGAATCTTCTCCAAATCAAAATGGCAGACTGCTCCAAATCGACGAAATGGCGGACTGCTCCAAATCGAAATGGCGGATTAGAAATTCTATTGCTTCCTTCTGAGCCTAAGGGGCGCGGGAAAATTGAGAGTGGGAAAAAAGAAGAATTATGTACAAACAATAGAAAGGAACACTATCAAAAATTCACATAAAAATACTACAAAAATTGGGATTGTATTTTACGCAATAAAAGTAGGGAACTCTCACTCACGTGAATCCATTCAATTGTTTCATGAGGGAGAGTTAAATGTCTTACAAAATACTAACCATCACAAAACCTTATTTTATGGTGATAAGTGCTTCACATCAAAAAGAGAAAATCCATGGTACTAATGAAGGTGACAAATGCAAATCAAGCTCTACGTCTTCCACACTTCATACTAATTTAGACTTATTGCATTCACCTAAAGAGGACTTTTCTTTGAAAAATATATATCTCAGTAATTCAAGGAAAATTGAGCTAGAGTATTTCCTTGTAAAAACATTAGATTCTAGATATCAATATGTGTTGCATACAAAGAATTAGAGCAATGATGGGTAATGCTCTCTTTTTTTTTGGGTAAGTGAAATGTAAGTGGGATTGATGGTTAATAACATGTGTTTAATCCTAGGAGGTCATGGGTTCAAATTCAAAGGGGGTTAGAGTATGTACACCTCCATAGACTTTTGTAGTCAAATCGTTGAGTAGATATGTTAGAATTTAGTAAATTATACAAATTCGTTGTCAAAGATGTAATTCTCCATTGCCGGAGTGACACAACTAAACATGACCAAATAAATGACCAATTATTATGTGCTCATTTTAAGTCTAGACATCCCATGACCAATTTTGGTCATTTATCTTGGTCCTTTTTAGTTTAGTTTTATCCTGTGACTAAAAGTGGTCATTTATCTTGGTCCTTTTTAGTTTAGTTTTATCCTGTGACCAAAAGTGGTCCTTTATCTTGGTCTTTTTTAGTTAACTCACTTAAATTTATCAATTTTGGTCATTTATCCCTTGAAAAAATGTATGGTGACCAAACTTTTTGGTCTCCTAGTCACTAATCTCTCATTTTCCACTAGTGACTTCCATGCATGTTTTGATGACTATACCTAAATAACACTATTTTCTTAACACACAACAAACAAATGTACATGTAGAAGCTACTTGTAGTGAAAAACATATGCATTTTGGAAGTTATTTTTGTTAAACTTTCATCACAAATATTGCATTTTAAGGAACAAAATTGATTTAAAAAAAATAAAGAAAATAAAAACCTTTTAAATAAATTTTTATCCTATTTTACAAGTATTCATGCATAAAAATGATAATATTAAACCTTTTATTTTCATAAAAGTGTTATTTCACTTAAACTCATCACACAAAATAATCATATATTGGTAAAGAGTATATTAAAAATATTCACAACAATATATAGAAAGTTATGCTTAATATAAAATTTTAATGTCAAAACATTGCAAATATATCTTCTCAAATATATGTCAAATGTAACATTTTCCTCAAGGAAAGGAAAGGAAACTAATCAATAATATCATATATACCAAATTTTTCATCAATAATGTAGGTTGAGTCTCTTTTGACAATTTTGTCATTCACGATTCACTAAAATCTCATTTCTTCAAACCAACTTCTTGCATTTTCTCTAGAAGAACTTTAAAAGCATTAATTATTTGCTTAATAAAATTGTATTGTAGTGCAACTTTTTCAAATGATATGTATTTTCTTCCTTTTTGTAAGGAGCATGCTATTGTTGTACCTAATCACCAAATACAAGAAACAAATTACATCAAATATTATAAAATAATATAAATTAAAATTTTATATTGAACAATAGAAAATAATAGAGCTTAAAGTATGATTGTATATGTAATATCATAAGCCTTACCTGAACATAAGAACAAATATAAAACCCAATCTCCTCTTGAAAATGTATCTATGAGATAATTAATCAATGCTTGTGGTTTTTGGTAAATGTTTACAATATCTCCTTTCAAATATTTTTCCTCATATGTTAGTTTTCTCACCACGACATTATAAGTCAACAATTGATTATGTTTGTATTCAGTCTTTGGATTCATAATAAGTGAACCATAAGTATTATCTTTTGTCCATCTTGCAACATTTATGTTTTCAGCATCACTCATGAATGCATCTTCACCACTGGAGCTGTGAATATTAGACTTGTGCTTGTAACATAAATAAATAAAAAGTGATAATTCAATTAACTTATCAATAAATAAAATTGATTTCCAAATTCAAACACTTATACCTTACCAATAAAGTTGTTTCCTTGCATTTTATTTACCCTTGAAAGATGATAGCATTGCTCCTCCTTGTGCATCTGAATGGAAAACAAAAAATATCCAATTCGGTGACGTTGTGACATCCAAAAATATTGTAACCACTTTATTGAATGAATGCTAACTACAAGGCTCACAATCATAATTAATGTGTGTGATATTGTAACCATGAGGGATATCTGCAATGACTAGGGAGTATTCCTTCTTAGGAACAACATTTTCAATATTCTCACAGTCACCACATATAACTTGATATTGCATATTGTTGATCCCATTCAAATGTAATGATCAAGTTCAACATTTGCAAGGAGTTGTCTTCTTTCTCATTCCATCTTGGCTCTTTGAATATGCATTTTAAAAGCTTATCATAATCCACCTATATACTTCTTTGGCATCTTTAAAAAAAATATCATATATGTAAGTAATACAAAAGAAATAATTTAACTTATAAATAAATAAAATATAATCTAGCATAAACTAACATACATTTTTTAATGCAACAAAATATTGTTAATTTAAGTTTTCTATGGAGCTCGAGTCTGGATAGTTTCATTTGATATCATTCCAAGTCTTTTTATTCAATATTATAATCATTTCCTCTTGTATTCCCATGTAAATATTGTGACTAGATGATTTAAACATAAATAATTTTAATTATCATATCTAATAATATAACAAAATACTTAGGACATAAAACATGTTAAACCCAATTTTTTTTTTATAAAACATAAAAAAATAAATCAATATACTTCTCAAATTCATTGCACATTTCCTCCATTGATCATTCACATGACTTTACATGTTATAATATTGAAGTTATAAGTGATTCATGCTTCACCCCTTGCAATGATCTCCAAGGTGTTACATGCATATCTTCTATCAATTTCTTGATGTCGAGACCCATCTTACTAGTCACTAGTACATATGGCTTAAAAGTTCCATGAAATATTGCCACGAATAAGTTAAAATGATAATCTTAGTGGATAAATTGATAAATATTTTGAAAAGAAATTGTTCTGGACCCTGATCATCGTCGCTACTACGACGTAAATGACTGTTTGTCTCTATAGCGACGAATGTTCGTCTCTATTGCGAAGAAGAAATACATTCATCACTATAGCGATGATGTTAGACATTTGATTGTGGGATAACTATAGTTTTTCAAGTCACTAATATTTCCTCTAGAAGTGACAAGCATCCAGAAGTATCGGAAAATAGATACTATGGTTATTTGGAAGGTATAATTGAGTGTGATTTTAATTCCTTTAAAATAATATTGTTTGAGGTCAAATGGTATAGGCTATGAACTAATGAACGTGATCTTGAAAGAACTGTTGTTGAGCATGCCAATGGATTTACCATGGTTAATACAAGGGAACTTGAACCAGGTACAAAGCCTAATGTTCTTCCAAGTCAATATGAGTAGGTCTTTTACTCAGAGGTTCCAGGTAAAGCAGGCTGGTCATGCATTGTTAGATATGATTCAAGAGGAAGACCGGTCAAGTATAATCTAGAGGAAGAAGACAATGTCGAAGAAGAAGGTGATGTAGATCAAGAGCAGTTGGCTATCATAGATGTGTTAGATGAAGAATCTAATGAAGAATTTGATTAACATCCAAATGACATAGCAGCCGATTTTGTACTTGGGGATGATATTGATGATGAATATATAACTGAAAACAACGTTGATGTTGATGTTGAGATAAGCGATCCTTTCAACGAATATAGTGATTCTGGACTAGATGATGATACATATGAAGATGATGATGATGCTTATATTGATGATGATTCATGATCATCATTGTTATAATTCTCAATCTTAATCAATGTTATAATCATCATCTTCAATATCGTCAATGTTATAATCATCATCACCATTAATGTTATCATCATCATCATCATCATGTTCATACTCATTAGAATAATAGCAATCATCATCATCATGGTCATCCTCATTACAATAATTGAAACCATCATTATCTTCATATTTATGATCATCAATGGCATCATAATCATCCTCAGCATCATCATAATCACCATCACCATCATCACCGTCATCACGATATTCATCATCATCATCATCATCGACATCATAATCAACCTCATCCTCATCCTCAGCCTCATCAATATCGTCAATGTTATAATCATCATCGCCATCAATGTTATCATCGTCATCATGATTATGTTAATATTCATCATCATCATGATGGTCATACTCATTAGAATAATAGCAATAATCATCATCATGGTCATCCTCATTAGAATAATCACAACCATCATCATCTTCATCTTTATGGTCATCAATGGTATCATAATCATCATTATCATCATCGTCGTCATCATCATCATTACCATAAACATCATTACCATCATCACCATCTTCATCATTGTCATAATCGACATCATAATCAACCTCATCCTCATCCTCATCATTGTCATCAATGTTATCATCATCATCATTGTCATCAATGTTATCATCTTCATCATCATGGTCATCCTCATTAGAATAATAGAAACCATCATCATCTTGATGTTCATACTCATTAGAATAATAACAATCATCATCATCATGGTCATCCTCATTAGAGTGACGATGGTGACGATGGTGTTTTTTATGACGACGGTGATGATCATTGACGATGACAATGATAATGCTTATGATGATGATGATGATAATTATTACAATGATTATGATGATGATGATGATCAAGATGGTGGTGATGGTGATTATGATGATTATCAAGATGGTGGTGATGGTGATGATCATAAGTATTGATGTCATCAGTTTCTACTACCTTGCATCCGTGTTGCTAGAATAAGTCCCTGGATTTATCCTTTTCCTTAAGGGGTGTAGTTTACTTATTGGATTCAAGGAAAGGTAATAAATCAAACTAAAAAAATAAACATTAAAATAATAAAAATCATTAAAGTAATAATAAACATTAAAATATTAATAAACATTAAAAATAATAAATATAAATAATAAACAAAAAAATAAACATTTAAAAACAAAAAAACAATTAAAACTATCCATCTTACCTTCCCCTGTCGTGATAACAAAATTTTACATCTTTCACTTACGTCACCCATGAACTATACCTGAGGTCCCAGAGGAGTTTCCAAGGTTGCAAAGGATGTTTTCCAGTTACCTCGCCCACAAACTAGGCCCGAGGTCGTAGAGGAGTTTTTTCACTTACCTCACCCATGAACTAGGTTTTTCACTTACCTCACCCACAAACTAGGTCCGAGGTCATAGAGGAGGTTCTAAGGTTGGTGAGGAGGTTCCACGGTTGTAGATGAGGAAGCTCTTGTTAGTTCAATGAACCCCTTCCTTGATGCATCCAAAAAACTAGGTTGTGAGCATGGAGAAACCCTTAAGTTGGACCAGACACAGATCAATTTCTTGTTTGAAATTTTTTTTTATAGTTCGGGTTCTTCCTATGGGCCACTTTTTATTGGGTGGGCGTCAGGATTCATCTCAATTTTAATGGTGTCCCAACTTTAGGGGTTTTCTATCCTCAAGGCTGTCCACCCCCTTCATATCCAAAAGCTACGCAGAGGGACATTGGCAGATTGATATTTAGACCCATAAGCAAAGGTGAAGGTCAGTAAGGCATCAGGAAAATCATAGGCTAAGGTAGATTCCAGTATATTATTTTCCTGCAGATATGTCTTCGGTAAGTCATATGCTCTCATTTAATCCATTAATTCATTTTCTAGTAAGGTTTTTATTGATAGATACAGTCAATAAATTGCAGTCAGGGTTTTATTGATAGATACAGTAAGGGTTTTCTCCTATCTTGCCTCCTATAAACCTTGACAATCAACCTCTCTTATGGATAGTGGATAGATATACAATCTTGTCTTGTATGCACATTGTTGTTATGACTGATTCAGGGGAATAATTGATGTCTTTTTTCTCTATCATTTAGCTATGATTTAGCTCCCATTTCCTATTTATGTGATTTTCTCCTTGTTCATAAGTCCCTTATCGTATTTGGGTAAAAAATGGTTTTAAAAAGACATTTGGGGAGTGAGATATCAAATCAAGACCTTACCTCAATCGAAACTACTTCATTTTCCATCGCACTGTCAAGGGGTTATTAACTCATTTTCTAGTTTGACTGTGATATACTTTTACAACCGTCTATCACTTAACAATTGATCACCACCATCTCCTTTGAGTATGGTAATCTGATCATTCGTCACCATCATCATCATCTTCATCATCTTCATCATCGTCATCATTGTCATCATCATCATCATCTTCGTCTTCATCATCATCATCATCAACATCCTCATCTTCATCATCATCATCATCATCATCATCATCATAATGATCGGCATCATGGATAACATCATGATCATCATCAGTGACATCCTCATCCTCATCATCATAGATTCACTGCAGACATAAAGACTCACATAGATACACCCCCCCTCTTTGTATATAAAAAAAAATAAAACATAGTATAAATAAAAATAAAAAATAAAACATAGTATATATATATAAATAAATAAAATAAAGCATAAATAAAATAAAACATAAAAAAATATATAAATAATTATAAAATAATTATTTTAAATACATATATATAAATAAAATAACAAAAAACATAAAACCATAAAAAAACTTACCGTCGCGCTATTTTCATTTCAGCTTCATGAGAAAGCTTCTTCCTCTGTGCATCTCATTAGGTGCTTGTCGTTCAATGATCACGAGAAAGCTTCTTCCTCTGTGCATCTCGTTGGGTGCTTGTTGTTCAGTGATCAAGGGTCGATCTGAGCAACTTGGCCGAAGAATAATATCAGTGGGAGAAATGATTTGGACATTGGGAGCAATGATTTGGACCCATAAATACTAAGGAGAGTGGATTGTGGTTTTGTAGTGGACAAGGAGGCCAATTGTCAGCCGAGACAATGCATCCCAAAATTGTGAGTACCGTGCCCTAATTCATGTCTATTTTAAAAATTTTAAGATAGTTTTGCAAATCTCCAGAGTTTCTTAGCCAATAGAGGAAAGGTAGAGGTTCTTCCAATAAGGCCAGGTGGCAGGCATACACCCAGGTTGTGTAGGGTTGGTACATTTCAATCCCTCCTTCTCAATTTAGGTTTTGGATAAAGAAAATCCCCATTTTTACGGGGTTGGGTGGTCCCGACTCTCTCGTCCAGTGGTGATGTGTTCCTTCTCACTCGGTTATGGTGAACGAGATCTTGTGTGGGTGAGCACTTAAACACCTCATTTATATACCTTTCCTACTTGATTACTTTAATTTTACCAACAACCCAAATGGTCTCTATCTATACTGCCTGCTTCTTCACCAACTTGAATCCTTCCTTTTTTAACCTTTGTTTGTAATGCCCTAAAATTACTTACAATGTTGTATGGACTTCAAATAGAGATAGTTGTGGAGATAGTTGTGGGGATAAAAATAGAGTTGCATTTGACAGTTTCATTTGACTCGCATTTGACCCATATTGGCTGATATGGAGTCTGAAGTCTAGCCAGTCTGAGCGTTACAATTAATGGACGAACCCACCACATTTTGGTTCACATTCAAACTAGTTTGGTTGTTTTTATGTGAGTTATCTCTGCAACCGGTTCCCAAATTAGCTATTAAGCTGACCCCACCGAAAAATATATTCTTAAGGGAGGTTTAAAGAAGGATTCAAGTTCCCCCATAGCCATGATAGATAGAGTTTTTCTGCTCACATGTATGCTCGGCCTGGTGGAGAAGGATGAAAATCGGTCACTGCCTCGAGCAGGATTTCTGAGCCATATTTAGTTATAAGAAAGAAACTTGAACTTAACCCCTAGATCATTCAATATCATTATAAAAGCCCTAGGTTAGAAAGAAACTCGAACCTAACCCAGTATTTTCCAAATTGTAGCAACAACAGGGGTTTTCCATAATTCTTCCAAATGTTATGGATTTCTTCTTTAAGGTGTTTCATTATAGAAACCTTATATTAGAAAGCAACTCAAACCTAACCCAATAATTCCCAAGCTCTAAACACCATGAGAGCTTGGACTAAACATTAAAATATTAATAAACATTAAAAATAATAAATATAAATAATAAACAAAAAAATAAACGTTAAAAAACAAAAAAGTAATTAAAACTATCCATCTTACCTTCCCCTGTCGCGACAACAAAATGTTACATCTTTCACTTACCTCACCCATGAACTATGCTCGAGGTCGCAGGGGAGTTTCCAAGGTTGCAGAGGAGGTTTTCCAGTTACCTCACCCACAAACTAGGCCCGAGGTCGCAGAGGAGTTTTTTCACTTACCTCACCCATGAACTAGGCCCGAGGTTGCAGAGGAGGTTTTTTCACTTACCTCACCCACAAACTAGGTCTGAGGTCGTAGAGGAGGTTTTAAGGTTGCTGAGGAGGTTCCAAGGTTGCAGATGAGGAATCTCTTGTTCATTCAACAAACTCCTTCCTTGATGCAACTAGAAAGCTAGGTTGTGAGCATGGAAAAACCCTTAAGATGGACCAGACACAGACCAATTTCTTGTTTGAAAAATATTTTATAGTCTAGGTTCTTCCTATAGGCCACTTTTTATTGGATGGGCATCAAGATTCATCTCAATTTTAATGGTATCCCAGCTTTGGGGGTTTTCTATCCTCAAGGCTGTCCACCTTCTTCATATCCAAAAGTTATGCAGAGGGACATTGGCAGATTAAGATTTAGACCCATAAGAAAAGGTGAAGGTCAGTAAGGCATCAAAAAACTCATAGGCTAAGGTAGATTCCACTATATTATTTTCCCACAGATATGTCTTCGGTAAGTCATATGCTCTCATTTAATCCATTAATTCATTTTCTAGTAAGGGTTTTATTGATAGATACAGTCAATAAATTGCAGTCAGGGTTTTATTGATAGATACAGTAAGGGTTTTCTCATATCTTCCCTCCTATAAACCTTGACAATCAACCTCGCTTATGGATAGTGGATAGATATACAATCTTTTATTGTATGCACATTGTTGTTATGACTGATTCAGGGGAATAATTGATGTTTTTTCTCTATCATTTAGCTATGATTTAGCTCCCATTTCCTATTTATGTGATTGTGTCCTTGTTCATAAGTCCCTTATCGGACTTGGGTAAAAATGGTTTTAAAAAAACATTTGGGGAGTGAGATATC
Organism: Pseudotsuga menziesii; assembly: GCA_001517045.1. NCBI lineage: Eukaryota > Viridiplantae > Streptophyta > Pinopsida > Pinales > Pinaceae > Pseudotsuga > Pseudotsuga menziesii. The sequence goes on from LPNX011036632.1 coordinate 182,902, forward strand.
AAATCAAGAATCGACACCTTACCTCAATCGAAACTACCCCATTTTTCATCGCACTGTCAAGGGGTTATTAACTCATTTTCTAGTTTGAGTGCGATATACTTTTACAATTGTCTATCACTTAACAATTGATCACCACCATCTCCATCGAGTAGGGTAATATGATCGTTCGTCACCGTTGATTAGTTTCTTGATAAACATAAAACATGGATTCAAACTGTTTGTACACAATAACTTTCGAACCAAATTTTACTGCATGTGCTTTGCTTGCTCATGAACTATATCAATACAGGTTAAGATTTGAAAGACCCAAATGAAATCTAACCCCTGTAGATTATAGATATATTACAATGCTATGGATTCATGAAATAATTCGACTCAATGTAAACACAAATTCAATACAATAATTTCTTTGTTCACTTATACCATTCAATTAACTTCCAGAGCTTGAACCTAAAATAAAATTGATCTTAATAGAGTACAGACCCATACACTATCACTTCTGCTCAAAGAACAAGTAGTTCCGAGCTTTTCCCTAGATCAATATACTACCTATCTCTCAAGCTCTACAAGCCTCCAATATATCCAAGCTTCTCGAGATATTCTAACTTTCTATGAGCTATCCCAAAATCTATTGAGCTACTTCACACCTACGACTCGGGAACCAGTAGAAACTCTTCTTTTGGACCCTATGGCCTCATACCTACTCCTTGGGACTAGCATTGGGAAATCACACTTCTATGGGAGTATCCTAACCTATGCATGAGACATAAACCTCATACTTACTGAATTTAATCGGCCCAATTACGAACCCTACCTTTTGTGCGGAAGAGTGTAAGTGAAGCCGGAGCACTTTAGGTTATTTGAACCGTGCCGTAAGTAACTATAAGAAGCTAATAGAAGCGTGTATGGGAGTTGCTCCTTATATATTCCATTCATAAATTGCATTCAGGGTTTTATTGATATATACAATCAGGGTTTTCTCCTATCTTCCCTCCACCAATTGATTAATATGGATGGTTTTATACACAAATTACTTCACCTACTTTATATCAACCCTGCTTCCAGGTATAACTCTGAGCTAATGAAATATTTTGAAGAAATTTAAAGCCCGCACTTAATGGACATAATGCTCGCTGGTATTGCTTTATCCATGCAAGAGTAAGATAAAATTCCTGCAGCTAGTTAAACATGCCCACAAGGTAATAGATAAATTCCCGTTGAATCCCAAAATGCCTGAAATAGAGGTGGAAAGATACCCGTAGGAGGTGCTGAAATGTCAGCAAATCATTGAAATTTCTGTGACATGTAAGCGCATGCCTGCATAAGTATGCAAGTACCCACACATGAAGACTATATGTCCGTGACATGTAAGGACATGCTCACATAATGAATGTATCAACAATCATCTAGTAAATTCATAAAAGGTAAGCATGCATCAATTAAAACATCACAATGTTGCTTCACTTTATTTCCTTTTCTCAACAGGCTGCAGACAATTTTCCAAATCAACTTCTTATCCAATTTGGAGAATTGATGTAAATTTATTCTGCAACTTAAATGTGGGCATATTTAACTATTTGCGGTCATTTTTAGTGCACCTATGATGCCATGATCAAGCATACAATTGAAACAAATCAAGGACTTATGGAAATTCATCTCCATCCAACTGGTCGTACAATATAGTTGAAGAATATCTTTATAAGCTCAAGATTCCCATAATAGCTTTACTTTAGCTTTACCTGTCAAGTGTTTAACTTTATCATTGAAATGTCTGTGACATGTAAGGACATGCCCGCATAATGAATGTATCAACATTCATCTAGTAAATTCATAAAAGGTAAGCATGCATCAATGATAACATCACAATGCTTCTTCACTTTATTTGATTTTCTTTATCTAACCATACTGCTCCCCCTATCAATATGTAAACTAATTACTCCCCCTGAAATGTTGCTGGTCTGTTCATCTCAAGATATTTAATTTGTCTCACATATATCTTCAGAATTGATGAAAAGTAATATCTCACAAGTGTAGATTTCTGCAAGCATATTGTATCTAATTTCTTTCTGCATTTTACTTCATCTATTGTTGTGGTTGCCTACGAGATTTTTTCAACTTTTTGTGCATTCTTGCGGGCATTTTTCTGGACCTACATGCATATGTTTGAGGCCTACGAGAATTTTATAATGTAGTGCGGGAATTTGATCAGTTCAACAGGCATTTTCAAACTGGTTGCGGGAATTTCTGCAAATCAACTACTTATCAAATTTGGAAAACTGATTTAAATGTATTCTGCAACTTAAATGTATTTACTTGTAGACTGAGTGTATGTAAGTGAATATGCAAATCACCTCCCATGTACTCATAACCAAAACTCTCTAAACAATAAAGGTTTCAATGCAACATAATTAGGAAACTTATTAAGAGGGTGACTAACCCCCCCCCCCCCCCCCAAAAAAAAAAAAAAGACTCAAGCTCTCCTACTTGCTCTTGTGCCTCTTGTAATCTTTATGTAACCTATATGGGTCCTTTGACTGAACTATAAGGAAAAATAGTGTCTGTAATTGTGTTAGAATTTGACTATCTGTATCTGATTTATTTGGAATATATGGATCAATATTTGGGGCAGCAAGCTTCTCTACCTCATCAATGTCTATTGGAGACCCCTGAGGCTTAGAGGACCTTCCATCTTGATCAAATTTGACATCTTGACATACAAATATATTATGTAGGGATTGAATGTAAACTTTGGAGACCTTATAAGTCTTGTCATATCCAACATAAATTTCATTCAAACTAGAGGTTTTGAACTTGGTCACTGTTTATAAGGGTAATGATGGAACCCCATACTCCTCTATTGGTACGATACTGGTCATATAGGATGGGTTCAATTTTGGACTTGTTGTGCTTACCGGTACCCTAAAAGGCATTTGATACATCCTATCCATCCATCAATAGGCCAATCAAGCCATGGATATCCTACACATGAATTGGATAATCCATCTCTAGCCACAAGGTATTCCCATGCACTCAACTAATAAGGAACTTGATGCATCTAGCAGTTTCCCCAATGGTGCAAAATAGTAGTAGTTCAAGTAGATATCATTGTGAGAGAGACCACATTTCAAAAGGGGTGCACCACCAGAGACGAGAGACACTAGTATTTAGCAAGTGTGCATAGTGTATATCTTCCATGTAGGTCTATATAAGTGTCCATGTAGGCTCCACACAACTCTCAGAATTAATGTTGGTGGATAACATATGGAGGTTTGTGAGCTATTTGAGACAAGTTATTTTACACTAGAATTCACAACAAATATTGTACTTCAAATCTAGGCATACCTCTAGTATCTTACAATGATGTTGGTTGGAAACGAGTATTAGAGACTAAATGTCCTCCTCGAAACTGATGTCCTCCTTGAAATTGTATAGGATAGAATATATATTTCAAGAACATAGTTTATTACTTATTAGTATAGTATTCATTTAAGTCTTGAGAAATATTATTAGGAATAAAAATGAGAAAATGGCACACATGCATCCTCAAAGGATTGAGAAACATCCATCCAACTCAAATCTACTACTTTCAATGGAATCCTTCTATCATATCTTATCTCCATTTTTCTACCTCATACAACTTAACAAGTGCAATATTTCAACTTTATGTTATGCTACCTCGGAATATGAAGTTTGAACCATTCCCAGCCTACAAGAAATGCCATTATCATGCTCAGTAGTCAATACATTAATTTTGAACACTCAGTATTTTGTTAGATGGGGTAGATTCAGAATGTCTGATAATGGTATCATATCCACTGGATGGCATCAAAGGACTAAACACTATGCTCCAAGGTATGAATTGGCCTTCATAAAATCACCTTCTAGGCTGCCAAAACATAAAACTTCATAGAATAATTTTTTATATATATAAAACTTCTCAAATTCCCAATTTGGATTTATTTTCTATTATGAATAGATTTCTATTATGAACAGATTTCATACTATCTCTTTCTCCCATATCTTGAGAGAATTCAATTTCCTAAACCATTTTTAAATTAGTAATTAAGGATGGAGATCTTAATATTTGGAAACACTATTGTCTTTTTCTAGTAAAAGTGTTTTGAAATTTTGGACATTTTATAAATGGAATGTTTTGTTAACCAGAAGACTATAATAAGTAATTATAGTCTTGGCTGAAGGAAATTCTCTGTTTTTGTGAAATATATTTAAGGCTCAACAATACATATTTAAACACAGGATCGCATTGATATGTGGATTTATGGTTTCTCTTACATGTACAAGAAGTTACCATAGGCTGGCTTAGTTTCCTAGATTTGGATATGCCTCTGTTTTATTGTTGATTCAAGGTTTTTTAATGTTTGTTTCTGCTCAGAAATTCTCCCAATGTGCCCAAAAATTTCACACACTACCGCATGGGTGCTCAGAATTGGAATTCGATCCTCAAATTCAACCCAAAATTATGAATTAGGCCTATTTCTGCTGAAATTAACCCATATAGTAAAAATAATTCTCTTCATTGCTAATTAGATATAGAATCATGGAGAATTAAGGTTTCTTTCACACCCAGTTTTTCCCACACTTGAGGGATCTGACTTCTTATTGCTATTTCAGACACATAGGGCTGCTGAGATTTGAGAAATTAATGCCTAGAATGCTGCTACAGGTTTATTTTATGCCTAGAAAGCTTCAAAACTCCTTGGTGGACACCCATGCAATATAGGTAGTAACATGATGTACGCCAAACACAGCTTGGATGATGTCTTGTGGAAATAAAGAGGAATAGGGAAATAAGGGTGCATCTGCATAAACAACAAAGGAGAAAAATACTTAATTTGGGATAAAATTTGCAGAATGATTCACCTCTAGATGTTTTCCACCCACCCATAGGCTCACACTTTAAAAATCCACCCCTAAGTTGAGGGCCTAAGTGTGACAAGGGAAACTCTCTCACTCATCCCAAACACCAAACAATTACTGAGCAAAAAAACACATTCATCAAAACCTCCAAACCCTCACAAACTAAGAAAGAACAAGTAACAACTACACAAGTCAAAGAACCCTGCTACGTCCTACACAAGCACAAACCATTCACAACTAAATCAATTTATATGCATCCCTTCCTGCCCATAATCACATTCACTTCACTTATCTTTTCCTCTTTTTTCCTTTTTCCCACTTGTGAAACATGCCCCCCATTATCCCTTCTAAGCAATCATGTGTTTTCTTTCTTTAATAAAATGCATGGGCATCTTTCCCTTTATTACAACTTATATCACAAGAATTACATAATGAAATAAACTAACACAATGGAGCCTTCACTAATTTGCACTCATTTAATCCAAATACAAGTTAACATTACATAGCTTTTGTAGTGTTATAGTTAGAGTGAGGCACCATGCTACCCAAATAGGAAGGATGGAGTGGAGTCACCACTCCATTTTGGGGAAAAACTGATAAACCCTGGGAGGGGAGGATAGGAATATAAGATAAGAAGAGAATGCCACTAGATTAATTAAGGTTTTAGAGTGTACTAGGCTATCTAGGATTGTAGAATAATGAAGGTAATTCAATTAGGGTCAAAAAACAAATAGGAAAGGACAACAAAATTACAAAGGAAAGAAAAATAACTAGGGTTATTTTATCAGTTTCCTTTTGTGAGCTGATTAACCTAATTATTTAAGGTGAAATAGAGGGAAAAGGAAGGGACAAACTCGAAAAAACGTTGATGTAGGTGCTAACAATTCTTGGGTTATAGATGATAGATGTAGCAAAGTCAAAATGATAACATTGCTACACTTGAACGGGCTTGCACACGCTGCTACACCTTCCAACAAAACAACTTTATTCTGATATTTGATACAAGGAAATAAAACACACTAGATCTATCATGTAAAATAATGAAACAATGAAGGGTTGGATGGTGACCCAATGTGCCCTTAATACCTTCCTATCATAGGAGCATTGAGTCAGTGAGTGGAAAAAGAATAGTCATTAGACCTGGAAGAGACATAGAGGAACATTAGTATGGATGGATGGCATGCTAGGAACCCCATCCCCTTGTACCAACTCATTACATGTAAGAACCCCATCCCTCTCCTACAGTATTGTTATTATCTTAGATATACTTTACCTTCTATTAGCTTCTTATAGTTACTTACGGTATGGTTCAAATAACCTTCAAGCTCCAGCTTTGCTTATGCTCCGCCGCACAGACGGTAGGGTTCATAATAGGGTTGATTAAATTGAGTAAGTATGAGGTTTAGGTCTCATGCATAGGTTAGGATAGTCCCACAAAAGTGTTATTTCCCTATGCTAGTCCCAAGGAATAGGTATGAGGCCATAAGTTCCAAAAGAAGAGTTTCTGGAGGTTCCCGAGTCCTATGTGTGATTCATAGGGTGGGTAAAAAGGAAGGTTGAATAGTATGTTTCAAATACATCGGTTATAATCTAAGGTCCCCAAGGCATAGGTATGATGGAAGAATATTTCAAGTTCATCCCTCCTGGAATTATAGGTAGTATGGGTAATTTAAGGCCAACCTTGCTTACACCATGAATTTAAGGTATCTATCTGAAGGTTCAACGAATTATTGGGATGTTCAGATCTAATATTTTATGTGCAGTCCTGAAGGGACATTCATTCCATACTTATAGCATTCAATGGCATCATGTAATATGTGGAAAATTCATTTCTTTATGACTATGACTATTCTGGGTGGAAGCATTGATTCTATGTTTCGACAGTCTTGTTTTGATAACTAATGCCGCAACAATATCAAATGTTGAGCTAAGGATTTAAGGAATTGAATTTCCAAATTATAACAATAGTTACAAGAGCCCGAACACATAGTATACCTCCACCATGAGACATTTCCGTAATGTTCCTTGGTGATAGTTTAGGCACTAGGGTACAAACTCGCTAAATATGGAAGTTATAAGTGCAACGAAGTAAGTGATGAGAGAGTAGAATTATTTAGTATTTTTTTTGGTCACTTTTGTGGCATGCGTAGAGGCCCTCTAAGGTAATTATTTGAAACAATCACCCTCCTATGGTATCCTACAACAAGAGTGAAATATAAGCAACAAGCCAACTGTTGGTCAAAGCCAAAGAACCCTAAATAGTAAATTCATACACCATTGAATGGAAACACCTAAGAAATACTTTGAGGAATTTTCTAGTAGTTAATCTCAGTCATATCAGTAGAACTATAGCAAGGATTAATGGCTACATGATACAGGATAATAGGCTCAAATGATGAAGTCACTTATGACTTCATGAATTTTAGTGGAATCTTCTACAAGAGAGTTGGGTCTCTTGTAATTTTATTTTTTTAATAAATAGATGATTGAATAAGTGGAGGTCTCTCAATCATTTCCAATGTAATATATAGGGTTTGTTCTGACATATAGATGTGGTTTAATAATCCTAGGAGTTAGTTAATGTTTCAGTTAGTTAAGTCATAAGTTTTGATCCTATTTCCATGGATCTGAAACAAAATTTATTTTTTGTATTTAAACACAATAGAAATCGATTGTAAATAGAGCTGGAAGTAGCTCAATAGCTTTTAGGATAGCTCATAGAAACTTATAATAACTCGAGAAGCTTGGATAGCTTGGAGGCTTGTAGAGCCTGAGAGAGAGGTGGTATATTGATATAGGGAAAAGCTCAAAACTACTTGTTCTTTGAGTAGAAGCAATAGTGTATGGGTCTATACTATGTTAAGATCAATTTTATTTTAGGTTCAAGCTCTGGATGTTTTAAATGTTTGTTCTCTTTTTAATGTTTGTTAATATTTTAATCTATTATTTTTAACGTTTATTATTTCTTGTTGGGTGGTTTCTTTTTGTTTTCGGGAGCTATGATTATGGGAGGGATTTATTTTCTGTGCCTGGGGATACATCCATTATCAAGAATACTTTAACACATTTATAGAAAGCACAGTATGAGTGTTGATGTTTTATCCAAGGAAGCACTTTCTCTTGAGATGGGAAAACTCTCCTATATTGAGATGTTGGATGGAGAGTGTATTGGAAGCGATACCATCCTGTTCTTTTAAGTTATGTTATTCAACATACTTGTTGTGGCTTACTCATCTTTCTTAGTAAAGATTCAAGTTTTTTTAGCCTTTTATTATGATCTACTGACTGCTCCTTTTGATGAGTTGTTTTCATGGCATATAAATGCCTTAGTTCGAGGGGATTTTCACTTTACCCCCTAGGTGCTTCCTTCGATAATCCTTCAGGTCTCTTTATGTGCTTCTTTGGACTATGTGGAATGTCTTTTTATTGTTGGATTGAGGCTTTCCTTTGTACAACCTTTGATGATGGGCTATAAGATACTTTTTTGACATCGCCTAGGCACTTTGTATTGACAGAAGCATAAGATATAACATATTTTTGAAATTATTAAAACCAATTGAAAATGTAATTTTCCAGTTATAGAAAGTGTTTCTTGTTTTTACCAGTTGGGATTCCATGATAGATTTTTGTTCTCTGTATATTCTTGATTATGTTTCATTACTTTAATGATTATTAATGCAACTCTCTGTTTGATAGTACTGTGTTGATTAAAACAATTAATATACCTATATTTGTGATTTTTACAATTTACATGCGAAATGTTTGTTCACTTTGTTGCATAGCTTATTTTTGAATATGTGTGACATCTTCTAAGGAATATGGTTATCCTCAAGGGGCTAACCACCCCTTGCTGAGTTAACTTGAGGAACATGAGATGACCACATGAGCTTCCTTATCCAGTGATGATGATTATGAGCTTCCACTCTTTGCATGAGACACATGAGACGTATTACCACATAGAGTTGAGAAGATTGGGTAACCTACCCTCAAGTTGACTTGATGTCCAAACTGTCTTGTCCTTTTTTCCATGTCATCATCCTTTGTGATCAACCTTTATATTCCTTTTTGCAATTTCATCATCCTATGTCATCAACATCCTTTTTCCTTTACTATGTACCTGTCATCTCCATCCAAGTGGTCGTACAATATAGTTGAATAATATCTTTATAAGCTCAGCATTCCCATAAAAGCTTTAATTTAGTTGTACCTTTCAAGTGTTTAACTGTATCAATGAAATGCCCGTGACATCTAAGGACATGCCTGCATAATGAATGTATCAACAATCATCTAGTAAATTCATAAAAGGTAAGCATGTATCAATGAAAGCATCACAATGTTGCTTCACTTTATTTTGTTTTCTTTATCTAACCATACTTTTCCCCCTATCAATATGTAGACTAATTGTTCCCCATGAAACCTTGCTGGTTTGTTCATCTCAAGATATTTATTTCTGTATTTTACTTCATCTAATTTTTGTACACATATTGTAGCTAATTTATTTCTGCATTTAACTTCATCTAATTTATGTAAACACATTGTAGCTAATTTATTTCTGCATTTTACTTCATCTAATTTTTGGAAACATATTGTAGCTAATTTATTTTTTCATTTTACTTCATATATTGCTATTGTTGTCTACTGGCATTTTCAACATTTTTGTGCATATTTGCGGGCATTTTTCTGGACCCGCGTGCATATGTTTGACACCTGTGGGCATTTTATAAGGTAGTGTAGGCATTTTATCAGTCCAACGGACATTTTCAAACTGGATGCAGGGAATTTCTAGACAGGTTGTGAAATTTTTTCCAAATGAACTTCTTATCCAATTTGGAGAATTGATGTAAGTGTATTCTGCAACTTAAATGCGGGCATATTTAACTAGATGCGGGAATTTTTACAGGTTGCAGGCATTTTTACTCTATTTCCCTGTGGGAATTTTTATTTTCTATTTCCCTGTGGGTATTTTTAACTAGCTGCAGGAATTTTTAATCTCAAGCGCGGGCATATTTGAGGCTTAAGGATATTATTGAGGCTTGGTTGTCATTTGTCTCCTCAACTTGTGAGTATATTAGGGAACTTGCGTGCATTTTAATGACATCTCCTTCACTCATGCTAGCATTTTTCTTCTTCTTGCGTGCATTTTTCTTAAGCTTGCCTGCAAGTATTGCATTATGCATGCAAGACAAAGATAAAATTCCCGCATCTAGTTAAACATGCCCACAAGGAAATTTTCAACCTTTTGTTTATTTTTGCCTGCATTTTCCTTCCATATGCGGGCATTCTTTTCATCGGCTGGGAGGATGAGACGAAAATAGTTTCAAATAATTTTTCTGTACTTTACAAGACCTGTCCACATCAGCTGCTTTCTGCATTCTTGCACCCTTGCGTTCACCTTAAGAGCCCTCATTAGGTTCCATCCACCATATCACTACCTTATATGACTTTTTTTGGTGTATTTTGTTGTCATTGTTTATTACAAGTTGGTCGTACTACTTTGTTGCTACTTTTTTTTGTTTGTGAGGGTTGGATGATATATTTTATGGTCTTTTCCAGTTCTGGGTTCTCTACTTTCATATTTATGTTGGTCTAGTTGAGTCTCTTGTAAGTAACCTAACGCTAAGAGGTTGAATTCTGTTTAGAAGCACTTGTTTTGAGGATAAGGGAGCTTCGTCCAAACATCTTATGTTGAGTTTATAATTGGTTCAGATATGATATATCATGTTATTGTTATATATTGCTGTCTTTCATTAACAACTTATATTTGATATAGATCACTATTATTATTACTCTTATTGTTTTAAGTACTATAATGGTTATTTTAACTCATTGTTTCTAAGACATGTTGGACATGAAGGATATTGAGGTATGGTTTTTCTATGCTGGACATGGTTGTTTTATTTTTTCAGCTTTGAGTTTGAATATCTAAGAAAAATAATTATAAAATACAAATGATCTGAATCTACCTGAGAGTTTGCATCTTTCCTCAAAATGAGCTCAAATATGTGCATTAAACATTTTTATGGATCTTGTGTCTTTAGAGTGGCACCTTGTGCAGTCCATTGAAGTGAATGATAGAGAAGTTCCTGCCCCTGGTATAGGACTAGGATGGGGTGCTACTGATGGTGGGTTTTTTTCAAGCTATGTAATTTTGAATTTTCTCCTAAGTAATTATAATTCTTCTCGTTGGCCAATTTCAACATAATTGTGAGTTGAATAATATTAGGGAACATCTTATGGGATAAGGTACAAACTTTTAGAATTTTAATTTGTGTTTCATCGTAATGTTGATATGAATTTTAGATCATGACAATGCAAGAAAATTTTAGAGCAATGGACTTATGTTCAAAGACAAGCTGAATGCAAAACTCTCCACAGTAGGCATTTTATTTTTCTTCTTTGGTTTTTGTTGCATCATTACAATTCTTTAGTCATTAAAGTTACTTTCCTATTGTGGTTTTGTTGCTACAACTTTATGGGTTGAATAACTTACATTTGTTTTGTGATTCATGTTTTACCTTCACTTTAGTAAGGAATATCTTTGTCTTCCCCTGTTTGTGTCACCCACTTTTAATTTTACTTTATGGTGTCTTCCCCATGTTTACTTTTGGTGCATGAGTGTAGTTTGTTGTATTCAAATACTTGTATGTCTTGGATTATTGAGCTTTGTTTTATTGAGCTCTGTACGATGATGTTAATGATAGCTGCATGAGATTGATTGAATATTAACTAAATTATGTGTCAACATGTGAGGAACTTTAGGTACTTTATTGTGAAGAGCAGCAATAGAGAATATTTGGAACTCTTTGTACAAAAAGCGATGTGGGAAACTCAACTAAATAATGAGGTGTAACTAAATGAATCTTTTGATTCATGCGATAATGTAATTCTTATATTCTCAATCAACAAGACCCACCATTTTCAAGAAAACAAGGATTGATGCAAGTATATATCTAATTAATAAATTCACCTACTTTAGTTGTATTTTTTCATCATTATGTTGTTTAAACGTTTGAAGTACCAATATTCTATTTTTTTCATATTGATAGTGCAGAATAAAAAGTAGGCCATTTTAACTTGTACATTACTGTCAACGTTTTCCTTTTTGATACAATAGCTAGAAAATGAAGCTCGTAAGTCATATATCTAAATGAAATATTTGTTAACTATATCTATGATGTTGATCTGTTTGGATGCTAAGCGGGTTTGCACAAAGATTATGTCTAAAATTGGTGGATTTGTAGTTGGAGGTGGGTAGAAGTATGCACGTGGGAATGTCAAGACTATTCCAGAATCCATCACAATCATTGTTCCAGATTCCATCACAATCAAGGTATGCCAAGACTACTGAGCATGATAACAACATTTATTCTAGGCGGGAATGGTTCAAACTTCATATTCCAAGGTAGCATAACATAGAGCTGAAATATTGCACTTGTTAAGTTGTATGAGGTAGGAAAATGGAGGTAAGATATGATAGAAGGGTTCCATTGAAAGTAGGAGATTTGGGTTGGATGGAATTAAATAAATTATATACTAATAAGTAATAGGCTATGTGCTCGAAATATATATGCTATCCTATACAGTTTTGAGGAGGACATTTAGTCTCTAATACTCATGTCCTAACCACATCATTGTAAGTGCCATGTGATGTGTCTAGATTTGAAATACAATATTTGCTACAAAGTCAATATATTTTTTTAAACATACATGGTAAACGTCACTATAGCAACATAACAGTGCTTAGTCACTTCCAATTTTCCACGAACTATCATCACTATATCGATGCCTTGACGTTTCTCTAGCGACGGACTATGACTTAGGTGCATGAATTTGCCACAATATTCTGTCGTTATAGAGACTCCAAGATGTTTCTCTAGCGACGCATTATGAATTAGGTGCTTGAATTTCCCCCAATATTTTGTTTCTATAGAGACGCCAAGACATTGCTCTAGCGATGCATTATGACTTAGATGCATGATTTTTCCATAATCTTTCGTCGTTATAGCACCTCCAAGTCATTGCTCTAGTGACACCCATAGGTTTTCAAATCATAGGACACACTCACCATGTTTCATCTCTGTTTTGTCGCTATAATGACAGAATTTTTGAAGTGTGGATAATGTGACGATAATTTTTCAACGAAAATATGGGCTCCAATTTGTCGCTATAGTGACAAAAGAGTGTTGCTATAGCGATGATGTGACGTGGGAAAAAATGTTCACATGTACTAGTGAGTTCTCCATGTGATGGATTTAGAATTTTTAACTTTATAATTTTTATGTTATTATTCTCCTATAAGTTGAATATCTCATCAAACAAATCCCATATTTGTACCATTTTAAATGCCAACTGGAATTATCCATCTACAACTCTGAATGCATCACTTCCTTTGACACTTTTTCCCTTCACATTATCCTCTTTAATCAGGAAACCTATTGTTTTTGAAATATTGCATCAACATTTGATCTATCCCCGATACATATTTGATCAAATCCATTATGAATAAATATCACCCTTTGAATGAATGTCATGGGCATCCTATATTTGTTGAGAATATAGTTTTCATTGATGTCAAAGGTGTTCACGAATGACAAAGGAATAACCAATAGATATGGTAGCAGGATGAGTTCAACAATGACAAAGGAAAAGGTTGAGTGTAAGAGTGAAGAGAGAGTGTGGAGTGGAAAGTGCAGAGACTGTGTGAGATCAAAATTGTATGTGAAGAGCGCTAAAGGAAGGAATTGATCGTCCCACTGATCAATTTAACCATAGACTTAAAGATCTGTATCTTAGATAGATAGACGTTGCAGAATGGAGAGTTTAAATAGCATGTACAAATCTACAGTTGCAATCAATTTTGCCAAGTGGAAGAACACCCGGGATAATCTCAAACCAATTGCACATATGACTAAAGATCATACGGTGGGCATTAGAGGTGGATAGTATCAACGACTGAAGGAGGATTCCACTAGATAAAATACGCAGAAGATAAATAAGGGTCGACCTTGCGAAATTGGATATGATCACTCGAATATGAGATTAAGATCAACGGTCTAGATTGATCCTCAAATTAAATCGACGGTGCACAACGATTTTGCTGGGTGGAGTTGCGCAGTTTGGAAAAAAATTTATGTGTGCATGATTTTTATGAAATCCGCTTCATCCTATTTGAATTCCATCGTTGATATGGTGGGGGAACATATCTGACGGTCCTTCAGGATTCCTCTGATTTAACTAGCAAGCCTGTTCATGTTTTTCTTGGTTGCAAAATAAACAAAATTGTAAAGTGTTTGAGATCCGTCAGACAACATGGATGGCAGATCAAACGATTTGCTTGCTGATTGAATCGGGTTAGTGATCCGATTAGATATGCATCTCCTACCTGGAATTGAGTACATGTACAAACCATATTAGTCATGAGAAATGAGGAATCTGATTTTGAAAATATCAATGACGGTGAATGATTTTGGCACAAAGAAAAGGGAAGATCCAAAAACCTGCATTTGATCATAGATAAATGGTTAGGATTAAATCCACAAGGAAATATATGGTGGGGGATTATTTCCGCACAAAGAAAGTGGAAGGTCCACAAATCCACATTTGATCATAGATCAACGGTTAGAATTTAATCTGCGAGGAAATCTACGATGGCGAATGATTTCCACACAAAGAAAAGTGAGGATCCACAATCCACATTAGATTGTAGATCGAAGGCTAGGAGTGAACTCACAAATAAATAAATGGCTCAGAAGAAAAGCGGAAGGAGCAAAGCAAAAGAAGAGAAACCAAGGTCTAGATTAATATGGGTTTCCTCAACTCAAAGTCCGCAAGGCGGAAAGCGAAAGATGAGTAATAAAGGTATACAATAATATGGGTTTCCAGAACCAAAAGTCCGGAAGGCGGAAAGTGGATGTAACACCCCAGTTTTGACCCTGTTTGCATTTAAATAAAATGATGTAAATAATCATGGTGTGGAGCTCAAGGAGAAATCCCCACCATCGATTTACTATTTATGTTTCGGCGATTAAAGTTGGGTTAATGGTATTTCGTGCTAGCCGACACATTTTAATTTTGGACATTATCCTAAATTTGCACTTTAATAATTAAAAACCTACAACCAGTTATTTCAGTGTAACTAAATGAGATGGGGGCACGATTTTTCCTAAGGATAAGGGGGGGAATTGGAAGAGTGGGGAGAAATTCGAAATGGGCAGAGCACCATTTTTGGAAAAACGTTTTTTAAATTTTCTTGGGAAAGAAAACACAAAAACGTCTACTTTTTCCCCATGCTAAAACATTTCACTTTCCCCTCATGATTTGAATTGTGGGTAACATTTTTGGATCCCATTCTTCATTCACGCAGCAAGCAAAAAACCACTCGGTGTCTGAACCCTGGACGATTCTCTCCGTTTCTGCCATTTTTTTCCCTTCACGATTTTCTCATGTTCGGCAATTTGTTTCCTTTCACAATTTTGGTTTTCCTGTTTGGAATTGTTCTCTCTCACATTTTATCCTGTCCGCTAGTTTTTTCCTGAACACAATTCCCTGGAATCTATTTTTGTGTCTTTGTTTTGAAAGACCAGCAAACGTTTTCGTTTTAGTATTTTGCAGCAGTCGGTATGGCACCGACAATGCTCAAAAATTCGTAAGTTACTGCGTGTACGTGTATTACTTGGCTCTACTTACGTTTTGTTCATTACCAGAACTGAGATCGCTGTGTTTGGCATCTGAACTGATTGAGGGATGGAAACGGAGTCTAGATTTGCTTGATAAACCTAGTGCATGAAGGCACCTCACGGACCGATCTAGAAGGCAGGTTTTCTTCTTTGCATGCCCTGAATAGCACTGGAGGGGAAAGCATGGCCTGAGGGACTGTGTAGTAGAGAAGGGAATGCTTCCTTGTGTTGGATGTGTAATTGTTTAGAAGTCAGGCTAGATCTGGTGTGGGTGTTCATAGCTCTGGGGATGATCTCACTAGCTTAGTATTCAGTCTTTCCACTTCCTTGGTAGCCTGATAAACCCAACTGGAAGGATGGCTTGGCTACTAGCTTGATAAACCCATATGTTGGCTTGGATGTGTCTCATGTGAATTTTTCTAAGTGTAAACCACTGCCTGTGTAATTTTGATAAACACAATTGTGTTGGCTTGACTGAATTTTACAGTATCCTTGGCTATGGGTGTAGTCTACTAGTGTTTCTTATTCCTTGGGGAAAATCATCCCCAGCTCGAGGGTGGAAGTGTTGATGAGAGATCAAAGATCACACTGGCCTATGGTTGGGTGGAACATTGCAGCGACATAGCTAGTTGCGAGACAAGCTTCTCCAAGGATAAGTATTCTTGTTTATTTAAGTTCTGCAACAGTATTTGCTTATGAATTATTACGAAATTATCATGAACATGTTGAATAAATGAATATGTTGAATGAATGATTTGCTTCCACTGTATATATATCATGTACATTTCATTATGCATCTGTGCATTTATATGTTTTATATAAAATGCATTATTATATTATTTTCATGGGGGCTTAGATTTGCTGGGTTGATAGATGTTAGTCGCGTCCTCTCTGGCAAGTAGAGGGTTGGGGACGTGACAGGGGAAGACGAGAAATCAAGGTCTAGAATAATATGGTTTTCCACAACCCGAAGTCCGCTAGCAGAATGCAGAAGGCGGAAAGAAGAAGGTGAAAAGTGAAAGGTGGAGAATTGCGAAAATACTTTGGGAAGTGTCATAGTTCCATAACCCAAATTATGCTAGCAGAATTTAGAAGGTGAAGAATCATGAAAATACTTTGGGAAATTTCACAGTTCTGCAACCAGCAGTTGGGAGATCGACGGTCACGAAGAGATTGAAGGAGATGAACAGTGCGGAGCAGTTGAGGGGGACAACTATGTGTGGAAAGACATTTTGAGAAGTGTCACAGTTCGACAATCCACATACCGTATCCTATGTTAGATCTACAGTCAGGAAAAATCCTAATATAAAATCAACAGCTCAGGATGGTTGCGGAAATGGAGAATGTGGAAGGTCACGACTGGAAGATTAAACAGTAAATCGATTAACAGGGAATTGTTTTAGTTGTGTTGAAGAATCACGACAGAGGTATATGAATCGACGGTTCAGTGTTAGAATGAGGAATGGAGTTCTCATGAAGAGGCACAATCGAAGAATGAAATGGTGCAATGGTGAAGAGATGCTTCCGTAGGAAACGTGAAGGTATTTATACACAGAGGGATGAGTGAGAGAAATCGTCTCTGTTGTCTAGATCATCAAAGAAGAAACAGAGACCAATGAGTGTGACAAATATTGAAGGGTAAAGAAATCTAGAATATTACTAAAAACATATCAGGGTGGTAGGGTGGCACTAGGGCAGGAAACAGGCCTACAGGGGTTTGTATCCTCCTTCCAACAAAAGGTGGTAAATAGGGTGTAGTAGCATCCTGTCAGTTGTAGCTAACAAAACAGGGGGTTGTAGCCTCCTTCTAGTCATTTCTAGTAAATAGGGTGTAATACCATCCTTGTTTGTATTAGCATGCGAAAACTATTTGTAAATAACAATTTTGCAGTAATAGGAAGTATTGGTGGTTTACCCAATTGGGGTTTCATGGTAAATTTGTGTTCTGTGTGTTCTTGTTAATTATGTGTTTTAAGTAGTAAATTATAAAAGTGGTTTTAATTGTGAAAAGTTACAATACTGATTCACCCCCCCTCTCAGTATTGTCCAATATGTCAACAATATTCACTATCATTGTTAGGATCCCATGCCAATAGTTTTTCTTCTACATCTATTAAACCAACATAAAAGACATATTTCATTGTTTAAAAAAGAGGGATGTTGGTATGTTCCTGTATCAATTATTTTCTTGCCTCGACATAATGATTTCCCTCAATCACATAATATTTATAATCAAAACATTTTGATCGATCGAATGCATTCCTAGTGGGAACTTGTTTGGGGTAAACAAGAACTATGTAGTTAACCACATGTGGATAGGGATTGTACCTCATCAATGCTTTCAATTTCTTAATATGAAAATGATGTAGGTTTCTAATTTGCAACTTTTCCTAGTCTTCTATGGGTCTATAGAGTTGGTTCACATTTAATTGAAATGTATGGCCAATGTCAACCAAAATGTCCATGTTCAATTGTTCTCTAAAGGAATTTTGTGTTGACATGAAAACACCATCCTCTAAATCAACACTTTGAATAATGAATTCCCTACTAGCCCCATAATTTTCACTATTTAGTTTAGAGCAATCATTGGATTCAACAAACTTATATCTCTTTCTCTTATGTCTTAAAGGAGTTTCATCTAAATCAACAATATATGTATTAATGTTAGGAAGGGAAAAATACTCAACTGTTATTTTTTTCCATAATTTTTCTTATTCTTGCTTGTAGGTGTAACAACCTCATTGGCATCAATCTCTTCATTATATTCAGTTGGGATTGCAATATTTTTAAATATAAACTTTTTTTACCTGATTTGATTGTTTTTCCTTCCCTTTCTTTTCTCTTGTGGTTGAAATTATGATGTTTGAACATTTGTCACTTGTTTCTTATTCTTTGCTCCTCCTTCCTTGTCATGATATCCATTAATGATATATAAAGGATTTTTCTCTATAGAATAAATGTTTCCCAACATTACAGAATGTGACATGGAAAAATGATGCAAAAAAAAAATATTATTAAAAAATTTAGTTGACATATCGACCTACTTCTAATAAATAAAAACATTAATAGTTAGAAAAGTATCAAAACTTGCATTCCCTTTCTCAATATGTTGCACGATTTCTACACATAAATTTGTGAAATATTCTTGCATCTTATATTGTGGTACCTTCAAACAATATCATATTTTTGGATACGTCTTACGTTGTTTCACTAGTACATAAAGAGTGGTAGTACCCGAAACTAAACATATATATCACACCAATCCCATAGGTTTATAATTTTTTCAAATATTCAAACTCATCAAAATATAAGTAAATACTTTCTGGATCGTTTAGATACTTTTACTTCCCATACAAGGAATAATTTATTTGATTTCCCCTATTGAATATTTCGAATCTCTACAATTCCTAGTTTTTGGATAAATAGTGTTTTGACCTTCATCATAACCTTCAACATTCTTAAACAAACCAACTACTTTTTTAGGTGTCGTTGTTCTAGGTCTTTCTCAGGAAATATTAACATATACTTTTTTGACGCCATTTTTCTTGTACCAAAAAAACACTTAAGAACATTTAAAAAATATAGATAAAAACAAAACATTAAACAAAAGTTTTTTTTTAATTTTCCAAGGGGAGCGACCAACACAATTCGATGCCCCCTTTGAAATCGAGTATCCTGTTGGACCCTATTCAAAGGTGGGGGTCCTTTGGGTGCTCATTAGAGTCAGCACCAGAGCCTACTAGTGCCTAAAGGGGTTCCAATTGGAGCCCATGGTCAGCTCCAACATGCGCCATAGGGGTGGAAAAATGCCATCTCCAACTCGCTCCATGTGGGTGGACTTTGATATCTCCTTTGGGTGCTATTTTGAACTAGCACAGGCTCCTATGGGTGCCCAAAGGTGTGGTCATAGACCACCCCCATGGAGCGGCATGATTCTCAGAACTGTTCTAGTCCGTGGAGGTGTCTTATGGCTGCCCCTTTGGGCTCCCATTAGAGCGACTCCATCTCTAATGGGTATCGAAAAGGAAAGCCACATGACACCCCAATGGAGTGGCACGATTCTAAGAATCACGTCGCTCCACATGGGTGGCCTGTGGCTGCCCATTTGGGAACTTTTGGAGTTGGACATGGGCTACAATGGGAATCCAAAGGGGTGGCCATAGAACACCCTTGTGGAGTGGTGCCCGCTCCATATTGGTGGCTTGTTTCCACCCCTTTGGGTGATTGTTGGATCATGTTGTTTTCTCCAACATGAGCACCTTTGTGCGCCCATTAGAGCTCATTGTTGGCTCTAATAAGCATCCAAAGGGCCTGCCCCTTTGGTTACGGCCTAATGGCCACTTGTGTTTGTCACTACCTTGTTAACATTTTAAAAAAATAACTTTAAAGAAGTATGTTAACAAAAAAAAAATGAAACTATAACTAACTTTCAAAACGTTAAAAAATCCTTATTTGAATCTTCTTCGTGGTCTTTAAAGGCCCTCGCATATAGATCCAAAGTCTTCAATCCATGCTCGCAAAACTTTAAAAAAACAAATCATTTTTTTATATAGTCTATGCTAGGTTAAAGTTGATTGGTTTTACAACTATGGGATTAATAAAATTGTAAAATTAACAAACTATGTAAAAATAATAAATTATAAATTTAACAAAATATTATAAAAAAAAAAAAAACTAACCTTGAAATTGCAAGTAAATTGCTCCACATTCTATAATGGGTAGTCACAAAGGTGAAGAGTACAAAACATGAGTTAATTTATATAGCATATTTTTTTTAAACTTAACTCATTTTATGAATGTGGGATAAAAAAAAAAAGTGTAAAAAGTTTCTTTATAATAATTACCCAAATGTTGTTTTGATATATATTGGCCAAATGTGGAAAGTTCAAATTGAAATGTGCTTATATATACCATGGATTGAGGTTAATTTTATTAGTTTTATATTTATGTCGCACAAATGTGCAATTAAATTTTTGAAGTAAAAACTTCAAAATATTTTGGAGGGAATATATTTCATTCTCCTAACTATAGGATTATTGGGGTGTGACAAAATTTCATTATTCTATTTTGTTGGAGAAGTGAGCGAAATTTTTTCTATCATACTTGTTGAGATTGGCCTATCATTCTATTTTTGAGTGAGAATCCATGGACTCATCAAAATAAATTTCAATGTTTGAAGCATCAACACCTTCTTAATGTGCTTCTTGTTCTATTCCAAATGGGTATTATAAAGAAACTGAGCAGGATGATGAAAATTTTGCACAAAGTGAGGATTTTAAATGAGCTGATGATGATTTTACTCCAAGTGCTGATCTCAAAGGAACTGATGATGACTTTTCTTTAAGTGATGATTTCAAAGGCATTGATGATGACTTTTTTTGAAGTGATGATTTCAAAGGCACCAATGATGAATTTCCTCCAATCAATGATTTTAGAGGTAGCAATAATGATTTTCCTCCAAGCGAGGAATTTAATGGGATTGATGATGATTTTACTCTAAGCGAGGATTTTAATGGGACCAATGTTGATTTTGGTGAAGATAAATACATCAATAAAGATGATGAATTTCTTCCAAGCAATTATTTTAATGGGATTGATTATGAATTTCCTCCAAGTGAGGATTTTGATGGGATTGATGATGAACCTCCTCCAAGCGGGGATTTTAATGGGATCAATGATGAATTTCCTCCAAGCGAGGATTTTAATGGGACCGATGATGAATTTCCTCTAAGCAAGGATTTTAATGGGATCGATGATTAATTTCCTCCAAGCAGGGATTTTAAAGGGACCAATGATGAATTTCCTCCAAGCAAAACTTTTATTGGTACCAATGATGAATTTCCTCCAAGAGAGGATTTTAATGGGATTGATGATGAATTTCTTCCAAGTGAGGATTTTAATGGGACTGGTGATGATTTTGGTGAAAATGAAGATACCAATAATGATGACAATTATCCTCCAAGCAAGAATTTTAATGGGACTGATGAAGATGCTTGTAAAGACGAAGGGACCAATAATGATGAATCTCATGATTTTCTTCCAAGAAAGGATTTTAAAAGGACTAATGATGATGTTGGTGAGGATAAAGGGACCAATAACATTTATAATGATTATCCTTCAATTGATGATTTCAAAGGAACCGATGAATATTTTATTGATGAGGGAACCAATAAATAAGATAATGATTTCCTCCAAGTGATAAACTTGTTAGTGGTGAGGATAATCATAAGTTCCTACTAAACTTGGTGATGATATTTTTAGTGAGCGGGATGATATTCCTCATTGTGATGAAGACATTCATTCTAATGAGGATGCTACTAGAAACATAATGGTCTAAGAAATGCAGATACAAAATGCAACAACGAGCAGGATTAAGTGTAGGACTAGACATTTTATATCAATCCAAAGCATTTAAGTTATACAAGGTCTACGGAATAATTACTCACAAGTCATTAGGGGAGTTTTGAGGTCTAAAATGGGCCTCATAAGGGAAATAATAAAATAAGACTTATAATAATAAAATAAAATTTCTAAATTTTGGAGGGGAAAAATAAAAACTACTTTTTTCTTGTTGTATTTTTGACATATCTCTTTATCGGTTCACCCAAATTTCGAGCTTGGGGACTTGTTGGATGCTGAAATAAATTTCGCTTCCAATCCATACCCACATTGCATACTTTTGAGGTACCCATGACACTCATAAATGAAAATTTCAATAAAAAAATGTATTTTAATATTAAAATATGTTTTTTATTGAGATTTTCATTTTTGGGTGCAATGGGTACCTCAGAAGTATGCAGTGTGGGTATGGTTTGGATGTGGAATTTACACATCCAACCCATACCCACAGTTCATACTTTTGAGGTAACCAAATTCTGCATCCAATGAGTCCCCAAACTCGAAATTTGGGTGAATCCATAAGGAGATATGTCAAAAATACGATAAGAAAAAAGAGATTTTTTCTTTTTCCCTCCATTGTTTTTTGCAAATTTTACCCTTATGGTTGAAATCATCATCTTGAATCCTATTGGTTCTTATAAAGTGAATTTTAATGGTACAAATTTTGTTTTGAGACCCATTTTTTACCTCAAAACTCCCCTAATGTGAAGTTATATTACTAATTTTTGTTTTGAGACCCATTTTTTTACCTCAAAACTCCCCTAATGTGAATTTCTATTACTAATTTGATTTCAAGTGTTGTCAAAGAATTGTTTAAAATTTGTAGGCTACAATTATGCCTTGGAAAAAATGAAGGAATATATGTCAATGAACAAAAATATGCAAAATTCATATTTAGTGGGGTGCATGATTAGTACAAAGACAGGTTATGGTTATCGCATTGGAAATATTTTGCTTTGCAGAAAAGCATTCAAAAGAATTCATTCAATTGGAAATATTAAACTATGAAGAATCAAGACAAGACTAGAAAAGGATCCTACATTTTATTCTGAATATTATCATAGAAGAATCACTGGGGATTAGACACACATTGTGATGCCATTGATGCAAGGATTATTTTCCAAGCATGGATATAGTATGCCAAATAGAGAAACAATACACATTCCAGATAATTTCACAAGGCAGGAAATATAAAACTTATACAAGGAATATGTTGAAGGAGATGAAGGAAATGGAAACTTCATCAAATATGCATATTTTACAAGAGTATGGAAAAATGGTTCAACAACCTCTGCATTCCTAATAG
The DNA here is from genome assembly GCA_001517045.1 of Pseudotsuga menziesii. NCBI lineage: Eukaryota > Viridiplantae > Streptophyta > Pinopsida > Pinales > Pinaceae > Pseudotsuga > Pseudotsuga menziesii. The sequence continues at coordinate 206,161 of LPNX011036632.1, forward strand.
GTCAAGGATGAGGATTTGCAATACATGTTCTTCTCTTAAATATAAAATGGATACACTAGAAGGTATAGAAAGAGGTATGTATTTACAAAACTATTTGTTCTAGGATCAATATTAATAATGAAAACTCATTAAATTTTAATTTTATGCTATTTGTAGATTCCAGTGTCAATGCACTTCAAGCACATCAGAGTCAACAATCAAATTAACAACACAAGCTATATAAACATTTCAAGAAGTGTTATGATTCTCTAAATAAGTATATGGTTCTGATAATTGATTGCATGGATTAGAAAAATCATGTTTTGCCATATTTTCTTCATGTACCAAAGAGTTTAAAGGAGGACAATTTTATTCAGTTTCACATGGTTGATTGTTTGGTTTTCAATGGTCGGGTGTCTTCAAGGGTTTACTTTTGATGCAAATATTACCACCACCATAATTTAGTTTGTCCTCACTCATTGGTCTGGAGATATTCCTAAAGTTCTATATCTACAATTGGACAACACCAATAGGAAAACAAAAATTAGATTGTGTTTGGTTATCTAAACATACTTGTTGAATTGAGAAATTTTCATAAGGTAAAAGTTGGTTCCTTCTTGTTGGGCATACACATGATTATATTGATCAAATGTTTAGTCATTTTGTAGTCACATTGAGGAGAATATTTTTTGGGAACCTACCATCATTAATTAAAATTATTAGAAAAACAAAGAGTCCATATCCTCTAGTTTACACATTGGAAGAAATTGTTGACATGGGAATATTTATTTTGGAATAGCATTTTATGAACACAAAATAATATTAAACAAGTTGAATAAGCAACGAATTCGCTTAGTACCTTCCGCTTAAGAAAAGTTTGGAAAAAGTAATAATAAGCTAAGTTAGCTTAGTTTTTTTTTTCCTAATCTATGGATTCGTTAAATCGTTGTGAAATTCGTTGGCCTGTGAGACTTTGTGATAGACTTGCAATGTAACTAGACCTCCAAATAGCCAAGCATATTGCTGGATGCACTTGGTGATTATTGGATGTGCTGTGTCAAGTCCCGATGGTGACACCTCACGATGTTGTGTGCTGGAACATGTATGTTTCGATCAGAAAACTGCTTTAAGGTCGGATTAACGTTGATAAATTTTTCTAGACGATAGGCAGAAGATATGAATCAAACACCCAATGCAATGAAATTGGAATGTGTCATCCGTGGATCATATGTATGTCCTGGGTCATTAACATTATGCATTTCTATCAACGAATTACTGTTCAGTTCAAGTTCATAAGATCTGATTGCTTCCTCATCCTGTTTTTCCAAACAAGCTCTAAAGTGTTCTATAATACCCTCTCTAATTTCTATTGCTGTGTATCTAAAATCCAATAGCACTTGCAATGCATTGAATAAGCAATCGCCAACAGCATATGCAAAATTTTGTAAACGAAACAAGCCATGCATTTGCAATGCATTGTTAATGTTGACCACAGAGTATGTATTTTCTAGTTCCCTTTTGCATTTTTTCTCTAAGTGAGCAATCTCATCATCAGAACCCTTCATTATATCTAGCACATGTAAAACAGTCTAACCAATCATGAAAGCTAAACACTATACAACTTTGTACAAAGCTACATACCCGTAGGACTTGTCTGAATGCTTTGAATAAATGATACTTTTGCACCTATGGATCACAGTGTAATGTAAAAGTTATTCGTCTACTAAAATAAATGCAAACTAAGTTAAGTTTTTTCATAAAAAAATATTTACTATCAACTATAATTACACCGAAAAAAAGGGATCCAAAACATCTCTATATAAAATAGCTAGCCTAGAGATGATATTTAACATATAATTCAAAAAACACAGCCTGGTGAAGCAAATGCAAAGTAACTAGATTACACCATCACATGCAATATTTATTTCATTCTAGCACAGCGAACAATGAAAGTATACGCAGCAACTATCCATCTTAGAATTGGGACCTCGGAATTGGGTAAACTGTGCAAGGTATTTTTTGTTTATATCTCAAAACTATCTCTGCTGCAATAGTCGAGCCGAACAGAATTGAATGCTTACTCTTGTCTTGACAAGCTGACAGAGCTTCAGAGGTTAGAACAGCTTGCAGAGTGACATTTAGGCCCAGCAATTGACGCAGCGTAGATAATAGTTTGTTTACATTATTTTTTAGTTTCATTAATTCCTGCATTGTTAAACCAATGTTAACAATTCCTTAAGCTTTTATGATATATTTGTTATAGTTTTGAAGTTGTAGCACTGTTGCATGCTTTGTTTCTAGCTCGTTCTCCATTCTCTGTATTTTTATTTACTTGTATATTCGGATTATTGTAAGAAAGTCCCAAGTCCCCTGTCTCTGTGGATTGCTCAGCCCTATGATGCCATCTATAGCTGCGATTTCTTCGAGCTCATACTGATAGAGACGGCTTCCCACTTTGACAGATAGGGTAAACTGTGACTGAGAAAGCTTTAATTCTTTTTACTTGGATTATAATTGCTTTAATACTTCTGTCAATTCAAAATTTTCCTAAGTTGCTAGGGTAATAGAAATTTGTCTTTTTGTTCAAGATCAAAATGGAGTGTATATGATTCCATCTCCCAGATCTTTACAAATTGTATGATGGTTCGATAAATTTCACCTAGGGATTTGAACATTGAATAATCTTATGTAATTTCCATCGTTTAGCTCAGTCCCTCGGCATGAGGAGTGTCTTCATATTTTCAAAGCCATAATGATTTTTAATTGTATGGAACATTTTTAATACTGTATATACATATTAGTATAAAGACTAATTACTACATAATGTAGAGTTTATAAATCCCAACATACGGATGATACGCCATCGCAATAAGATCACATCACATAGATAATGGCATATGGATAATAATTTTACCAAGAATTAATGTAGATATTAGAACAGGATACCAATCAAATATGTGACGATTGACATATTATAATCTGCTATCACATTTCTTTGTTAAAAGGGAAATCCATGTGGATATTCTATGGTGATAAAAGGAAAATCCATGTGGATTTTGTCCATTGAGTAGAATCAGTAAAAGGCCAAATCAGAGTATATTCACCTAAATAGCTAATAGGTCAACTAATTATCGAAATGACTCTAGTTGAAATTGGTGATTATTCCGGGAAATCCCAGCCATTAATTGCTTTACATATGCAACAGGATGGAGAGATAATGAGGACAAGTGTTAAACTGCTTGGAGCTTGTTCAGGATACGATCAATAGAATATGTTATTATTGCGAGCTTTTGTGCAAATGCAATTCGACTTGAAAAGGAAAATACCTAGCTAGAAAAAGACGAAGATGCGACATCATGAAGATTAAAATGTACACTATTACATTATTATCATCTGAAACTATCGACATTGAGAAATATTGAACTTAACTCTAAGTTATTAAAAACATTACGGTGCACAAAGCAAATAGTACATTATAAATATAATCTGTAAATGCTAACATTCCGTTCAACGCATGTGTTCCGATTAGTCTTCTGTTATCCTAGATCGGCCATTTTTCATTTGACTCATCGGCAGAACATTGATTCCATGCAGGATCGTAATCTGCTCTAAATTATCATGATCATTTCAGTGGAGAAATCCTAGTCGACAATTTCTTTTTAAGCTTAAAAGCAATAATTCTTTTTATGTTGTCAATATTATGCAAAATGACGGATCATACATTTACTCCAAACAAAAAAGGTACGTGCATAAATCTTCTTTACATTTTCCAATTCTCATTTACTCCGAACAAGCCAAACACGTGACATAAATAGTCTTTACCTTTTTCCAATTCTCATAAAACCCATGCTTTCTTTGAGGTGTCGGCTGGGTTGCCCTTGAGAAATAAATTAATTTTTTTTTAAATTATAAATAATTCAAATTGTTAGCACTTTATTTTCATATTCAAGGATGAGAATAAATTTATGTTAATTACAATTGCAATTACAATTAAATACTACTTAATGTTTAAGGATTAAAATAAATTTATGTTAATTACAACTATATATGATTATATTAAAACATATATATTACTATTATGGCATAGTATTAATTAGTAAATTTATATTGTTATTAAAGTTTTATAATATATTATTAAATTTAATTAATGTTTATTAGTATAAAATTAAAGATTAATTTATATTTTATTTTGGTTGATTAAAATTTATTAATTTATTTTACAGATATTTATTTAAAGTAAAATTTAACTATTTCAATTAACATTTCTTAGCATACTAAAGTCTAATTAAATTAATGAGAGTTTATTTCAATTAACATTTCTTAGCATACTAGTTTATAATTAAAATATAATTTTTTATTACTCGAAAGGCGTTTCTACAGGTCGGGCACTCTAGAGTTTCTTCGTATTTCAACAATGAATGAAAAAAACAAACTAAGTGTCATTGCAAACCCACCACTTCAAAGCCCGCACGCCCTTCCCTCACCGCCGCTTTTGAACTTGTGGTTACCTGCTTCAGGGAGTCCTGCTTGAGGGGAACAAAGAGATGGAAGGAGGACGACTTCTCCACATCATTTCACCACGTCAATCAGAGAAATGGAATTGGAAACCTGATACCAACCGAAAAAGGGTCTGCATCCATGGAGGCCCCAGAGTTGAACCCTGCACTTGTTGCTGCCCAAATATCCGACGAAATCGATACCTTCAAGGCCTGCAAATTAGTTTCTGTCGAAAACCATAATGCGGCGGCAGGTATAATAAAGCCATATACTATCAGTTAAATATATGTGATATTAAAAAGAATAAAACCATTTTTATCTCTTAAATATATGTAATATTAGAAAGAAAAAAGAATATAATTGTTTCGAGTACCACCTAACTTAACCCAAAAATGAAACCATTTACTATCTTGTGATATTTGATATTAAAAACAGAAAAATTCTAAATGAGAGGATAAGAATGTTACCATTCAAGACGTGAGAGGGATCGCGAATCTCCGTGTAGAGTGGCTGAATTGTATTTAATAACTACCGAGGCATAAAACAACAGGAAGCTGCATGTTATTGCAAGGGTGGCTTTGGCGTAAATGGATTCTTTAGCCTCCACAGTCAGATTATATTGTCTCCTCTAAGCTACCAGCAGGTAAGCACGATAAGAATATCAAGGGGCAACAATAATTTTCTGATTTTAATGGCCCAGGCAATCCGTGGACGAAATTATTTGGACGGACAAAACTACTACTAAGGAGGAAAACGACGGGTAAGACTGTTAGGTGAGCGCCAGACGCTCTGGTTTTCCCACTTGGAGTATAGCTGTCACTGTAAGGACGACGGGCCCCGTCGGGCAATAAAGATCACTGGTGCCAATATAAAGTACGCCACTCCCTGCTCCTTCTCTCACCTCAGAGCGAGTTCGTGAAGAAGAAGAAATCCGTTCTGTTCGTCTTAGCTATCTGAAAAATTCAAGGCGGTCATCATGCCATACCCGTTCCAAAGAGTTGCAATCGGGAGGACCGAGGAGGCCTACCCACCCCGACACTCTCAGAGCTTCACTCGCGGAATTTATCTCGGCTCTCATCTTCGTCTTCGCCGGCGAAGGATCTGTAATTGCTTTCTGTAAGATCGATCTCGTGCCCTTGCGTTGCTCTTTCGTTGCTTTTTTTCTGTTTACAGTGATTTGATTGTGTGTCTGTTTTTTGAATGTGCAGCCAAGCTCACAGACGGTGCTTCGACGATGCCAGCTGGTCTGGTGGCGGAGGCACTAGCGCACGGAATAGCGCTCTTCATAGCTGTGGGGGTTGCGTCCAATATCTCAGGAGGACATGTGAACCCGGCGGTGACCTTTGGGGCACTGGTTGGAGGGCACGTCACCCTTTTAAGGGGCATTTTCTACTGGATTGCTCAGATGCTCGGCGCCAGCGTTGCCTGTGGGCTTCTCAAGTATTGTACCAACGGCATGGTAAGTCATTTATCGCTCGTCGCTTTTTTAGTTCGTCTGACTAAATGCTGATGTCATCATTGTCATGTGTCAAGTGAAAACCACATACCAAATTCCAAGAATGACATCATTTTTGATTGGCCAATTAAAAGTAGCAAATACAAATATTTTTATTAAAATTTAAAATATTTTTTTGCAAACTCTAAAGTTTAACTTTAGAAAACAGATTTTAATTTTTTGATGGCTGCAACCAGAAGGTCAAAGGTTCGGTTGACTAGCAACCGATTACTATATACCACGGGCCGCAGGTATAATAAATGATAAACAATAATATATAATTAACTAATTATAATTAAGGAATCTGTCTCAATGTTGATGTAAAAACCAATCTTTGTGTAAACGAACTTTTGTTTAGCTCATTTGGTATTAGAGTCTGATCCAATAGTTAGCCATCATACCAGAGCTTCTATGGTCAACATGGTATTTGACCATAAACCAGGCATAGTCATTGGGCATTTTTAATTCATATCTCCTCGTCCTGCATTTCTTCTTTCCTATCCTTGCTCCCACGCATTCTATTTTCTACCATTTCCCACAACGTTTCTCCCATTGCTCCTCATCTCCTGCACACTACATGCTCCTGCACTCCTTCACCGCTTCATGGTCTTATCAACCCTCGATCTTTTCACCCTTTCCCCACACCGTGTTCTCTCACCTCTCCCTCCATGCAGTACCTTTGTTTCCCATGCTGTAGTGATTCTCATGCACGGCTGAGCTTAACCAACATGTACGTTCATGCTAGTTAAGCCAGTTGGCTAGGGTGGGTCCCCTTCAGGTCAAAGAGTTCATAGACAAAGTCACTCTGGGATGCCGAATTTTTTTGAAACTTCCGGCTGTACTGTAGCCCATCCCTCCAGCTGCTGTCGCTGTCCTCTGCCCCATCGTCCTTGCCTGATACCAACATCAAATCATATCTGCAGAGTCCGCCGTCAGTCGCCGTCTCCACCTCCTCGACATCCCACGCCATGTAGTTAAGACTCCACCCACTCCCTCCGTCTTGGTCTCGGGCTTCTCGACCGCGCCATGATTCAAACTCCATGCTCCACACACAGTCCACTCCCTCGGACATATACTCAGCAGTTGAGAAGATCTTGAAGTTGCAGAGTTTGGTTTTAAGCTTGTCTCAGACCGAAATGAAAATGCTGACAGTATTCAAGAGATCCGCAAAAGGCCCTGAGGATTTGAGGAGCCCCCATGTTGAAGCCTCCATGATTCAGCCTCTCGACAGTAACAGCAGGAAGAAAAATTCTTCGCTGCGCTGCTTCTGAACTATCATCCCGATTCCCTATCATCCTGTTCTTGCCTCTTCACCACCGTTGTGTTTCGTTTTCGAATCTCCGGGACCTATTTCAATGGTGTCTAACACGCTCAGAAAACGCGGTCGTGAGCCCGAGGCTCCGCTGGACTCTGTTGACACCGGGGATCCGAAACGCTTCCACAGCGAAGAAACAGACGGGTTTCTTTATTTACTGGAAGTAGATAAAATATTATCGGAGGATGACGAGGAAGAGTGCGCTCCCAGTGAGGAGCTCTTAAACGGAGTCATGAGAAGCCTGGAGGAAGAGAATGCAGCTACATGTTCCACCTTTTATCACAACTCCAGCTCTGCCGATAATTTGGCTGCCGACTATATTATTAGCGGCCAAGAAAGCCAAAGCCAAGGTTTGGACTCGGGGGATAATCTGTGTTATCTCCTCGAGGCTTCGGACGACGAGCTGGGTATTCCCCCGAGCCCTGTTCTGCACTTACAGGACGAACTCTGTCAATCTCTCAGGGCAACATCGAGGACGAACTCTGTCAATCTCTCAGGGCAACATCGGATGGTTTGTCGGAGAGCGCGGATCTGAAATCCATTTGTGAAAACTGGCACTTCGTGGACGACTTTGAAAACTATCAGCAGTTTTCAGTGTATGAAGATGCTTGGATGCCAGCCAACTGCAAGATTATATGAATATAGATTTTTTCAGCCAAGGGATGTTATTTGACGCGGATTTTGCCGCCACATGGAAAGTTAGTGGCATGTAATCCTGACAAATGTTATGTATTCCAGTATAGCTTGTGATTCTATTTCGTGCAGACGAAATATGGTTACAACTCTCAAGATACAAAATTTTCGTTTAGATTGAAGTATCGAATCCAATTAAAATGAGATCAATGTTTTTTTCTTTTATTTTTCGAATGCCCTTCACAACCAAAGATGATTTAAAGATTATGCAGCCAGAAAATTTTATTTGCAAAGGTTTGCAAAAATCCGCCTACCAAATGGTGGCGTGTTTTGAAAATTTTCAAATAACCGGTTCCGTTGAAAATTATTCATGAAATATAAAGATCAAAGATGGGCCCATTGAAGTGTTTAACCCTATATCTATAATTATGATTTTCCTTCGAATAATTAACTGTTAACTTAATCCTTAAGAGTAATCACGATTTGAAATATATTGCCAACTATAATTGATATAGGTTTATGTATAGTTTAACAGTAATCACGATTTGAATCATATTGCCAACTATAGTTTTATGTAAAGTTTAACAGTACAGTACTTGATATAGTTTTATGTAAATTTAACAGTACAGTATAACCTTCTAGTCCTATCGTTGTAGGTTAAGTATTAATTATCTTTTCAAGTTCACAAAAACAAAATCTATATTGAACTGATTATAATCAGGCCTGGAAATTCAATTTTCTTGTGGCTGTCAATAAATTTTTAATGATGATTTCAAGTTTTTAGTGGGTATCATTTAAGGGTTTAGCCAATTTTGTTGAGTGTAAATTTATTTTTAATATTATATATAAATTTGAATAAAATATTTTTTTTTATATTATATATAAATATGAGTAAAATATTTATATAGAAATTTACTAATAAAGTAAATTTTAAAATTTACACATACACAGAAATAGAGAAGTCTAGCATTTATGTGTTCCTAGATTAAGATTAAGTGTAGCTACCCAACACAATATTAACTAAGTTTTAGTAGTTAACATAGGTATTACAAATTTTGAAAGATGATCTAAATTCATAAAAGTCGTTTCAAATATTTTTTTACCTGTTAATGTTGAGATGTTTATAAAAAAATTACCTCTCAAAGACTCTAAAAATGAATCAAATTCCAGACTTGATTATAATGCTTTATCATATTATGTTCAATTTTTTTTTAGAATTAATGAAATGAAGTCAATGTTAATTAAATTTTTAATTGCACCATAATTTTTAAAAGTAAAGTAGAGATGTTAGAGTTTTTTTATGATCTCCTAATTCTTTATTATATTATAACTTGGCTTTAATTTACTATATCACAACTTGTCTTTAAATTTAAATTTAGATATGTACTGACTTTTTCAGTATAAAATGGAACTTTAGATAGAAATTTAAAATGAAATTTTAAATAAAACTATTTTTTATTATATCATAATTTTTCATTCATTAAATGTAAATTCAGATGTAATGTACTTTTTAAGTATCTAAATGAAATTAAAAACAAATGACATTTTACCATTTTAAAATGTTCTTTTATTTAATTATATAAATGAAATTGAAATTAAAAACAAATTACATTTCACCATTTTAAAATGTTGTTTTATTTAATCGAAAGGAAAAACTATTAAGTTTAATGTATAATTTTTTTGTTTTACATTTGTTAACTATTTTCGAGTTTTGTAATTTTTCATAGTTTCCACTATGATACAAAATGTTTTACTAACAAAGTGATTTGTGCAATAGAAAATTTCTTCAAAATTTAGAAATTAGTTTCTTCCGGATATATAAGGACACCCTTCTAATTTGAGGATTAGTTTAAAATCGCCAAATAAACTTTTACCTTCAAGTAAGAGTGAAATCTGATAAAATAACAATATCTTTTGATTCTTTATAAATGAGCCATATTCATGATATTCACACACTTTTCATAGAAAATACGTGTCGTACAAAATACCCTTGTGACTTAATTTTTCAATTTCACATAGCTTGGTCTCCCAACTTTCTTCTTGCTCCAGTTTTTCTTTTGTTATATAGATATAATCATCAACTTCTCTCGGAAGCTATCATAATACATATTGATTAAAGTAATAAATTTTTTAAATAAGATGAGAAATTTTTGTGATGTGGTGCACATGGACTTATAATTAATGTTTCCAACACTCCATTTAATTATGAGCACAAGGAGATCATTAAACAAAATTTTTATCAAAAGTATTTCAAAGTTAGAAAAAATTACTACCCAAAATTTGTGACTCCTAAACAAATTCCTAGATATTGGAATGTATCCCTAGCCAATTGTTTTGTAAAGATGTATGTCAACTAATATTCACACTTGCAAAATTCTAGAAAAAAATCTTTGTTATTTACCAGTTTTGTGATGAAATGGTACCTAGTGTCAATATGCTTGGTTCTCTTATGGAACACATGGTTATTTAAGAGTAAAATGGTTGAATTGTTGTCATAGTATATTATTGTGGGTTCTTTATTGGTTTGCGATTTTTTTGTTGCAAAGAGGAAGAACCCACCTGAGTACGGACGGAGTAGTCTGAGAACTCAGCTCAACTACTCCGTCCGTACGCGCCACTTTATTGTGGGTTCTTTATTGGTTTGCGATATACACCTCAACAAAATTGTGTTGCAAAGAGGAAGAACATAACCATTATGGGGATGGTGCACAACATGATGGAAACTAAGCATTTGACAAGTGAATATTGGGCTCACACAGGAAAAAAAAATTTATACATCAAGAATAGATTCCCAACGAAAAGTGTGAAGAACAAAGTTCGTGAAGAAGCTTAGAGGGGTATGAAACATAGTGTTTCTCATTTAATTTTTTTGTTGTTGTGTCGAATGTACACATATTCCAAATGAATTAAGGAAGAAGTTAGACAAAAAGGGACAAAATTTAGTTTTGTTGGATACTGAGAAGATACAAAAGCATACAAATTGTATGATACTACCACAAAAAAAGTTATAATAACCTATGATGTTCATTTTGTTGAAAATGAAGCATCTGATGGAAGCATAAAGAAGACATTTATAATTGTGTCCCTCATCGCACTTGATGACATGACAGGAGAAGTGGTTCATACACCACATGTAAGTCAAAATGTGGAAGTACCACCCACTCCAAGGACTGTGCAACATGTTACAACTCAAGTATATGCACCACAAATCACAACTCAAGATACTAGGAAGCACACCAAAAGTGCAACAAAATCTAGCAAGCAGTCCAAGTAGTTATCCATCACCATATCCAACATTAGCAAGCTTGATGCCAAGAAAAACAAGAAGTCTGAGATAAATATATGATGTTGATACAATAAATTCATTTTTAGTTTTTGCCTTATTTTCTCAAATTGATGATGCCTAACATTTGAAGAAGCAATGACAGATGATGTATTGGTACAATCCATGGATGAAAAAATAGAATGCATATGAAAGAATCAAACATGGGACCTGGTAGAATTTTTTAAAGACAAGGATGTAATAAGTGTAAAATGAATTTATAAAACAAAGCAAGATGTCTATAGAAATGTGAAAAATCACTCCGAAATATTAGTTGCAAGAGGTTTCATACAATAGACATGCATATACTTCAATGAAACAGTTGCACCTGTGCAATGAATGGACACAATCAGAATAGTTTTTACCGTAGTTGCACAAAACCAAAGGTCTATTTATCAAATAGATGTTAAATCTACATTTTTAAATGGTTATTTGGAGGAGGAAGTGTATGTGGAACACCATAAGGCTATGAGGTTCCAGGACAAGAAGACAAAGTATACATGATGAAGACGTCACTTTGTGGACTGAAGCAAGCTCCTAGAGCTTGGTACAACCTAATTGATTCCTACCTTATTCAAAATGGATTTCACATAAGTGAATGCAAACCAATATTGTACATCAAAGTCAATAAGAAAAGTAACAGGTTAATTGTGTACTTGTATATAGACGATTTAATATTTACTACTAATTTTTGCATAAAGATTTTAGATCAATGATGGAGATTTAGTTTGTAATGATTAATTTGGGGCTTATGAGAGATTTTCTAGGCATTGAATTCCACCAATCCAAAGATAATTTTTTTATCTCTCAATCCAAGTGTGAAAATGAAGTCTTGAAGAGATTTAATAGGGAAAATTTCAAGGAAGCACCTACACTAGTTATAACAATTCTAAAAATGAGCAAGGGTGATGATAGATCAAATGCAGATCCCAAAAATATTTAAAAGGATGGTTGCAAGCCTTATGTATCTTATTGCAATAAGGCTAGACATTATGTGTGGAGTAATTATGATCTCAAATTTTATGGAGTCACCAAAAGACTCTCATTGGCAAGCATGTAAAAAAAATTTAAAGTATGTGAATGGCACAAAATATTTTTGCATTATGTACTCTACTTCAAAATATTTCATACTTGAATACACTAAGAGTGATTCCGAGGAATCATGGATGATATGAAAAGCACATCTAGGTATATTTTTCATTCTGGTACAAGTGTTGTATGATGGGATTCAAAGAAACATCCCATTATGGCTCTTTCTTTAGCATAAGTAGAGTATGTCACAGCGGCAAGAGTTGCATGTAAGTTATTTGGATGCGCAAAATGTTAAAAAAAGTCGCAAACCAATAAAGAACCCACAATAATATACTATGACAACAATTCAACCATTTTACTCTTAAATAACCATGTGTTCCATAAGAGAACCAAGCATATTGACACTAGGTACCATTTCTTCACAAAACTGGTAAATAACAAAGATTTTTTTCTGGAATTTTGCAAGTGTGAATATTAGTTGGCATACATCTTTACAAAACAATTGGCTAGGGATACATTCCAATATCTAGGAATTTGTTTAGGAGTCACAAATTTTGGGTAGTAATTTTTTCTAACTTTGAAATACTTTTGATAAAAATTTTGTTTAATGATCTCCTTGTGCTCATAATTAAATGGAGTGTTGGAAACATTAATTATAAGTCCATGTGCACCACATCACAAAAATTTCTCTTCTTATTTAAAAAATTTATTACTTTAATCAATATGTATCATGATAGCTTCCGAGAGAAGTTGATGATTATATCTATATAACAAAAGAAAAACAGGAGCAAGAAGAAAGTTGGGAGACCAAGCTATGTGAAATTGAAAAATTAAGTCACAAGGGTATTTCGTACGACACATATTTTCTATGAAAAGTGTGTGAATATCATGAATATGGCTCATTTATAAAGAATCAAAAGATATTGTTATTTTATCAGATTTCACTCTTACTTGAAGGTAAAAGTTTATTTGGCGATTTTAAACTAATCCTCAAATTAGAAGGGTGTCCTTATATATCCGAAAGAAACTAATTTCTAAATTTTGGGTTCTTAGAAAAAGTTTTATATGGAAAAAAGTATTTACAAGTTACGAAGAAGTGGAGTAATATTAATCAACTAATTATTAAAAGAAATTTTCTATTGCACAAATCACTTTGTTAGTAAAACATTTTGTATCATAGTGGAAACTATGAAAAATTACAAAACTCGAAAATAGTTAACAAATGTAAAACAAAAAAATTATACATTAAACTTAATAGTAGAGGTTATTGCTTAGTTTTTCCTTTCGATTAAATAAAACAACATTTTAAAATGGTGAAATGTCATTTGTTTTTAATTTTAATTTCATTTATATAATTAAATAAAAGAACATTTTAAAATGGTAAAATGTCATTTGTTTTTAATTTCATTTAGATACTTAAAAAGTACATTACATTTGAATTTACATTTAATGAATGAAAAATTATGATATAATAAAAAATAGTTTTATTTAAAATTTCATTTAAAATTTCTATCTAAAGTTCCATTTTATACTGAAAAAGTCAGTACATATCTGAATTTAAATTTAAAGACAAGTTGTGATATAATAAATTAAAGCCAAGTTATAATATAATAAAGAATTAGGAGATCATAAAAAAACTCTAACATCTCTGCTTTACTTTTAAAAATTATGGTGCAATTAAAAATTTAACTAACATTGACTTCACTTCATTAATTCGAAAAAAAATTGAACATATTATGATAAAGCATTATAATCAGGTCTGGAATTTGATTCAGGTCTGGAATTTGATTCATTTTTAGAGTCTTTGACAGGTAATTTTTTTATAAACATCTCAACATTTACGGGTAAAAAAATATTTGAAACCACTTTTATGAATTTAGATCATCTTTCAAAATTTGTAATACCTATGTTAACTACTAAAACTTAGTTAATATTGTGTTGGGTCAGTTCCTGGGCTACACTTAATCTTAATCCCGGAACACATAAATGCTAGACTTCTCTATTTCTGTGTATGTGTAAATTTTAAAATTTACTTTATTAGTAAATTTATATATAAATATTTTACTCATATTTATATATAATATAAAAAAATATTGTATTCAAATTTATATATAATATTAAAAATAAATTTACACTCAACAAAATTGGTTAAACCCTTAAATGATACCCACTAAAAACTCGAAATCATCATTAAAAATTTATTGACAGCCACAAGATTATAATCAGTTCAATATAGATTTTGTTTATGTGAACTTGAAAAGATAATTAATACTAAACCTACAACGATAGGACTAGAAGGTTATAGTGTACTGTTAAATTTACATAAAACTATATCAAGTATGTACTGTTAAACTTTACATAAAACTATAGTTGGCAATATGATTCAAATCGTGATTACTGTTAAACTATACATAAACCTATATCAATTATAGTTGGCAATATATTTCAAATCGTGATTACTGTTAAGAATTAAGTTAACAGTTAATTATTCGAAGGAAAATCATAATTATAGATATAGGGTTAAACACTTCAATGGGCCCATCTTTGATCTTTATATTTCTTGAATAATTTTCAACGGAACCGGTTATTTAATAAAATGGTTTGCTTGCTATTCAGAAAATTTTCAAAACACGCCACCATTTGGTAGGGGGATTTTTGCAAACCTTTGCAAATAAAATTTTCTGGCTGCATAATTTTTAAATCATCTTTGGTTGTGAAGGGCATTCGAAAAATAAGAGAAAAAAAACATTGATCTCATTTTAATTGGATTCGATACTTCAATCTGAACGAAAATTTTGTATCTTGAGAGTTGTAACCATATTTCGTCTGCACGAAATAGAATCACAAGCTATACTGGAATACATAACATTTGCCAGGATTACATGCCACTAACTTTCCATGTGGCCGCAAAATCCGCGTCAAATAACATCCCTTGGCTGAAAAACTCTATATTCATATAATCTTGCAGCTGGCTCGCATCCCAGGCATCTTCATACACTGAAAACTGCTGATAGTTTTCAAAGTCGTCCACGAAGTGCCAGTTTTCACAAATGGATTTCAGATCCGCGCTCTCCGACAAACCATCCGATGTTGCCCTGAGAGATTGATAGACCGTCCTGTAAGTGCAGAACAGGGCTCGGGGGAATACCCAGCTCGTCGTCCGAAGCCTCGAGGAGATAACACAGATTATCTCCCGAGTCCAAACCTTGGCTTTGGCTTTCTTGGCCGCTAATAATATCGTCGGCCGCCAAATTATGGGCAGAGCTGGAGTTGTGATAAAAGGTGGAACATGTAGCTGCATTCTCTTCCTCCAGGCTTCTCATGACTCCGTTTAAGAGCTCCTCACTGGGAGCGCACTCTTCCTCGTCATACTCCGATAATATTTTATCTACTTCCAGTAAATAAAGAAACCCGTCTGTTTCTTCGCTGTGGAAGCGTTTCGGATCCCCGGCGTCAACAGAGTCCAGCGGAGCCTCGGGCTCACGACCGCGTTTTCTAAGCGTGTTAGACACCATTGAAATAGGTCCCGGAGATTCGAAAACGAAACACAACGGTGGTGAAGAGGCAAGAACAGGATGATAGGGATGATAGTTCAGAAGCAGCGTAGCGAAGAATTTTTCTTCCTGCTGTTACTGTCGAGAGGCTGAATCATGGAGGCCTCAACATGGGGGCCTCTCAAATCCTCAGGGCCTTGTGCGGATCTCTTGAATACTGTCAGCATTTTCATTTCGGTCTGAGACAAACTTAAAACCAAACTCTGCAACTTCAGGATCTTCTCAACTGCTGAGTATATGTCCGAGGGAGTGGACTGTGTGTGGAGCATGGAGTTTGAATCATGGCGCGGTCGAGAAGCCCGAGACCAAGACGGAGGGAGTGGGTGGAGTCTTAACTGCATGGCGTGGGATGTCGAGGAGGTGGAGACGGCGACTGACGGCGGACTCTGCAGATATGATTTGATGTTGGTATCAGGCAAGGACGATGGGGCAGAGGACAGCGACAGCAGCTGGAGGGATGGGCTACAGTACAGCCGGAAGTTTCAAAAAAATCCGGCATCCCAGAGTGACTTTGTTTATGAACTCTTTGACCTGAAGGGGACCCACCCTAGCCAGCTGGCTTAACCAGCATGAACGTACATGCTGGTTAAGCTCAGCCCTCATACACTCTGCTCCTTGTAATCCACTCCACGTTCCATCGCTCATGCTCACACCCTCCTTCATCACCTGTTTTCTCCATGTCTTTGTTCCACATTTCTTTTCCATCCACTACACATTTTTCTCCCTCTTCTCACTCTCATGGCCTGTGATCTTTGCTTGATCCTCCAATCACTCTACCGTCCTCTGCATCCAATAATCCACACTGCATACGTACTCTTCTCCTCTCTTCTTCCACCCATTGCACTTCTCCATAATGAAATCCCCCCCTTACAGTTCTCCCCATCGCACCCATTCCTTCTCTCCCTTATCCTAACTTGCTTCTCCACCCTATCTCCCACGTGACCCCTACCTCCCATTTCCCTGTGGCGTCCATCCCATTTCCCTCGGTGTCCCCTTCCATTCATCCACCAGCACCATCAACACCTACGCATTCCATGATAAACTCTTTCGCATAGTCTCCCTCAGCTTCCCCGTCGCCACATCTCATTCCTCCCCTTTTCCAATCCCTCCATTGCATCCTTCCACCTCCTCTATGCGCATTCGCTTCCAACCTCCCAAACCCATTTCCTTCCAAACCTTAATACAAATAAAAACATATAATATAATAATATTATTTCCAATAATTATTATTATAATATATATATATATATATATATATATTTCACCTTTAACCTTTACAAATTAATAATAATAACTATTTTATAAACCCTAAATCTCATCTTTTTTAAAGAAAATTTATTATTATTGTTATTATTATTAGATTAATAATCTAATAATAAGTATTACTATTTGATAATTATATCAATTACAATTATTAATTTATAGAAAAGGGAAAAGAGATAAGAATCAACGCCAAAGGAATATTTACTTGATGACATTAGGATTCATTGCACCTTTTTATCCAAGCATCTTCAAAGAAGATAAAAGCCAAATTCAAAGGAGGGCTTACATAAGGACCTGGTTCGTGACCATTTATCACCGAAGAAAAAGTCAAAGACAATGGAATTCCAATTCCAATTACAAAATTTTAGAAAAATTAGAAGCTAAATTAAGGCGTTGTTGAAGAGACAATAAAGAACTGCAAGACATAAATGGAAGTTTTGAAATGACGATTAAACTACATGAAATCTAAAGAGAATTCAAAGAACAACATATTTCCTAGTAAAAAATTCGTATAGAAAGATTGTCTGCACAAATTGACGAATTAAAGGACGAAAAGGATTTCAATCATAGATTACAAAACCAAGATATCAAGAAGTAATTTGATGATAATAAACTAGAAATGATGTGCCTAAACAAAATCCTTAACGACGTGGATGAAGAACTTGTGAAAATACAAGGAAAATTAGAAGGCCAAGAATCAAAGATACGTTGACATCAACAATAAATAAAAGAACTCCAGCATAAAAATGAGAACACTAGAAAGGAAGACAAGTTAGAGATCACAAAGCTCAATAACATGTTATCAGACAATATTAAATACACATTTTGTCTAAGAACCCATAAGAAGATATTATTTACAAATGAAAAATATTCAAACGATAGAGCACTCTAGTGAAGACATAAAAAGAAAACTTCTATAAAAGCAAGAATAAAATCGCCATCTCAGAGTCATAATGAAGGTATTAAGGAACGACTTAAGAAGTCCAAAGATGAAGAAAGTCGCAAGAAGAAATAGAATGATAACAAGATGTTAGGAGAAAATTAAGAAGAGCTACAAAATGAGACATCAAAATCTTCAAAAATACAATATGTAGAAGAAGACACCATTACAAATCCAATTCAAATCACCACTCAAGATGTCGACCCAGTTGAAGAAAAACATATGCAAAAGTTAAAACAAGAAAACAATACAACTTTTATTAGGGGAAATAGTGATAAAAATTCCCTATCGACATCCAAGCCATAGAAGCATCTAATGTCCTAAAAATTGTAAACCACTGACGAAAGATATTGATACCCTTGTACTCAAAACCCATGATGTTAGTCCATTGTGGAAGCACAATGTTCAACATCAAATTGATTTAGGATGGATTGATCCTTCTACATTTCGAAAGTTATGTTTAGAATTCAACATGTCATATCATCATGTGTCATCAACTATGACCAAATATACAATGAATCAATGACATTACATAGAAAAAGTCATAAAAGACTTTTTCAAATTTCTTTGAGGACAAATCCTTTATAATGAGGAAGGCAATTGTATGAACATAATGATAACATTGAATAAATGATCATAAACAGGGATGATTTTAAGGAACCATACTTATTTAAAAGTGTATAAATGTTGGCGAATCTTACGAATTCTTAAAACACCAACTATAAAATGTTTGACGATATTTTTCAAAAAATACTTTAATTTCCAAAGATTTTATATCGTTTATATAATAATTTGACTATTTTTAGTGTAAAAAAAGTTTACTCCATCAAAATTGGGCGAAACAGGGCTTCAAAAAATGCAAAATGGCGAATATTTTTAAGGGCGAAATTTAGCCCATGGTCTAAATTTTGCCCCTAAAATTATCCCTAATCATAAATAATAAATGATAAACAATTTAATGTATAATTAATTAATTATAATCAAGGGATGTGTCCTTTATGTTGAAAAGGCACAATCGCTATTAAAAATCTAGTATATTGCAAATGTAAGATCATCAACTCATATTCATATATTTTACTCATTATTTATTATGGCTTATTTGATTTTTCAAGTATTTTGGTAATCTTTGTGACATATTTTTGAAGATTTCGATGTCTCATTTTGTAGCTCTTCTAATTTTTTTTCCCAACATCTTGTTATCATTCTATTTCTTCTTAAACATTTCTTCTTGCGACTTTCTTCATCTTTGGACTTCTTAAGTCGTTCCTTAATACTTTCATTATGATTCTGAGATGGTGATTTTCTTCTTTCTTTTCTAGAAGTTTTCCTTTTATGCCTTCACTAGAGTGCTCTGTCTTCTGAATAATTTTCAATTTATGGATTTTTGTAGCTAATATCTTCTTATGGGTTCTTAGACAAAATATTTCTTTAGTATTGTCTGATAACATGTTATTGAGCTTTGTGATCTCTAACTTGTCTTCCTTTTTAGTGTTGTCATTTTTATGCCGAAGTTCTTTTATTTGTTGTTGATGTCGACATATCTTTGATTCTTGGCCTTCTAATTTTCCTTAGATTTTCGCAAGTTCTTCATCCACGTCATTAAGGATTTTTTTTAGGCACATCATTTCTAGTTCATTATCATCAAATTATTTCTTGATATCTTGGTTTTGTAAATCTGTGATTGAAATCCTTTTCGTCCTTTAATTCGTCAATTTGTGCAGACAATCTTTCTATACAAATTTTTTAGTAGGAAATATGTTGTTCTTTGAATTCTCTTTAGATTTCATGTAGTTTAATTGTCATTTCAAAACTTTCATTTATGTCTCGCGGTTCTTTATTGTCTCTTCAGCAACGCCTTAATTTAGCTTCTAATTTTTCAATTATTTTGTAATTGGAATTGGAATTCCATTGTCTTTGACTTCTTCTTCGATGATAAATGGTCAAGAACAAGGTCCTTATGTGAGCCCTCCTTTGAATTTGACTTTTTTCTTCTTTGAAGATGCTTGGATAAAAAGGTGCGATGAATCCCAATGTCATCAAGTAAATATTCCTTTAGAGTTGATTCTTATCTCTTTTCCTTTTTTGTATAAATTAATAATTGTAATTGATATAATTATCAAATAGTAATACTTATTACTATTATTAATCTAATTATTATTATTATTATACTAATAGTTATTATTATTAATTTGTAAAGGTTAAGGGTGAAAAATAAAAAATAAAAAATATTATAATAATAATTATTGGAAATAATATTATTATATTATATGTTTTTATTTTTATTAAGGCTTGGAAGGAAATGGGTTTCGGAGGTTGGAAGCGAATGTGCATAGAGGAGGTGGGATTGGTAAAGGGGAGGAATGAGATGTGGCAACGGAGAAGCTGAGGGAGACTATGCGAAAGAGTTTATCATGGAATGCGTAGGTGTTGATGGTGCTGGTGGATGAATGGAAGGTGTGGATTAGGGGACATCGAGGGAAATGGGATGGATGCCACAGGGAAATGGGAGGTAGGGGTCACATGGGGGATAGGGTGGAGAAGCAGGCTAGGATAAGGGAGAGAAGGAATGGGTGCGATGGGGAGAACAGTAAGGGGGGATTTCATTATGGAGAAGTGAAATTGGTGGAAGAAGAGAGGAGAAGAGTAGGTATGCAGTGTGGATTGTGTGGATTCTTGGATCTAGAGGATGGTAGAGGGATTAGAGGATAAGTGTAGCTAGGGTTTTCACCCTAGCTTGTGCTGATGAGCACCTACTAAGGAATCTGGAATCCTTAGTAGCAGTTCAATGATTTAAAGAAAAATAAACTGAAACAAAGACTAAGCTAAAGCAGTAAGAAGTAAATAACATGAAGTAAAAACAGTAAAGAAATGTATAATGGTGATTTTTATTGATATTACCTCCAATGAGGAGGTTGGTGGAGTCTGTTGCGCTGGTCCGATGTCGGTGGCTTCGAGCTCCAAGCTGGTTCTTTTCCTTTTCCGGTGGTGGAAATGGGCCAAAGGAATTCTCAATGGTGAAAGTAGCTTGATGGTAAGCTAGGGTTTCGAGAATAATTTCGGCAGAGG